>SJYC01144528.1:0-15757 GCA_006408675.1 Madoqua kirkii | reverse complement strand
GTGATTCAGTATTTTTATACAGTATACTCCATTTAAAATTATTATAAAATAACATATTTCTCTGTGCTATATAATATTTCATTGTTGCTCATGTATTTAGTACATAGTGGTTTGTATCTCTTAATCTTCTATCCTTGTCTTGCTTCTTGCCCCTTTAGTTTGTTTTCTTTGTTTGTGAGTCTGTTTGTTCTGTTATATTTGTTCATTTGTTTTATATTTTATATTCCATGTATATCCAGTGTTTGTCTTATTTCACTAAGTATTAAATAGGCCCGTTGATGATGTTGCAAATGGCAGAATCTCTTTTTTTATGGCTGAGTAATATTCTGTATCTTCTTTATGCATTTATCTGTTGATAAACACTTAGCTTGCTTCCATATCTTTGCAATTATAAATATGCTGGTGCATATATCTTTTCAAATTAGTCTGTTTTTTTTTTTTTTTTTAATATATACCGAGGTCTAGAATTGCTGGGTCACATGGTACTTCTGTTTTAGTTTTTTGAGGACCATCCATACTGTTTTTCATAGTTGACTGCACCAGTTCACATTCTCACTAGCAGTGTGCTAGGGTTCCCTTTTTTCCACATCCTTGCCAGTGTTTTGCTATTTGTAGAATTTTGGTAATGGCTGTTCTAAGAGATGTGAGGTGTTATCTCATTGTAGTTTTGATTTGCATTTGTCTGATTTTTTTTTTGTTTTGTGAGAAAACATTTCTTAAGCCTTTATTTACAAAAGCTTTAAAAACAATCCCTCTGTTTTGCAAATGCTTTGTTTAAAAAGGACCACCTAGGTACAGCACTGAAATATCATGAATAAAGAATGTACAAGAGAAACAAACCAGTGTGGCTAAATTTGGAGATTTGCTAATATTCCTGATTAAAGTGCAGATGACACACATCTAACTTGTAGTCTGCCATTTCAGGGCAGTTAATGATTACCAAAATGCCTTCCTACACATGCTCTGGTCTGGTCATATATTCTGCATGGCTAAATATTTCATAGTCTCTTTTGTCAATATATATAAAATAGATTGCAAAAATTACACAAAAAAATAAATAAGCATTACACTCCTCAGGTAGTCTTATTAGTTATACTGTATGTTGCTAATAAATATGTATTTTTTTTGTATTACGTTGTTTAGCACCAAATTTCTCCATTATTTATCTTTGTAGCCATTATGAAAGCTCAAATTTTTGTCTTCTAATTTAATTTGGTACAAAATATACATAAAGATTTGGCACTTTTTGGATTTGAATGAAATTGATTTGTGTAATCAAGAAATCAAGAGTATCATAAGTATGGCTATAAAATATTTTAAAGTAAGGGTAAACAGTGATGGAATAAAAACAGGCAGATAAGGGAAATGTGCTGTCATGAAATAACTCTAGCTTCAACATCTTGGCTCCCAGTTTCCTGGCAGACCTTAAACATCCAATCACAAAGGATTTTTCCTGAAGGGTGTAAAGCTGGTTGAGCCTTAGTGATGTTGAGCATCTTTTTATGTGCATGTTGCTGCTGCTGCTGCTGCTGCTAAGTTGTTTCAGTTGTGTCTGACTTTGTGCGACCCCATAGACAGCAGCCCACTGGGCTCCCCCATCCCTGGGATTCTGGGTTGCCATTTCTTTCTCCAATGTGCATGTTAGCCATCTCCAAATCTTCTTTGGAGAAATGTCTATTCAGACCTCCTGCCCATTTTTTAATCTTTTTTTTTTTAATGTTGATAGATGATACATTGTTGTATGTATCACACAGCTCAATACACAGAAGTCTTGTCAACTATCCCAGAAGCACCTCCATGTGCCCTGACTCAATCATAGCCCCATCCCTTCTTTTAAGGAACTCTTTTCCTCTGAGTTGGCCTTCCCTTGTGGCTCAGCTGGTAAAGAATCCACCTGCAATGCGGGAGACCTGGGTTGGGAAGGTCCCCTGGAGAAGGGAAAGGCTACGTGCTCCAGTATTCTGGCCTGGAGAATTCCACGGACGGTATAGTCAATGGGGTTGCAGAGAGTCTGACATGACTGAGTGACTTTCACATTCACTTTCCTCTAAGTTACTCTTGCAGAGTTCATCTCCTTTTGTTTATGATACTCTAACTCAATTATGTCTCCCTAGATACTGTTGTTTATCTTGACCATTAAAAAAATAATTACTGTTTCTTATTTTTAAATATTATAAAGTAATATTTAATTAACATTTAAATATTTAAATTATTGAAATATTTTTAATAAAAATAAACAGTAAGTCTTTTTTTAAATGGTCAAGATACTGTTAATCTTGACCATTTAAAAGAAGTTACTGTTTCTTTAAATCTATTTCAATCTACAGATTTATATGCTATATCTTTCTTAAAATGTATCTGTTTGATCTGTTTTTCATAGTCTGGATTTGACTAATTGCATACATCATGGTACAGTTCAACATATTCGTTGTCCTTTTTAATTTCCTTAAATTGGCAGCTGGATTCAGAGGTTTTATTAGGCTTGGTTTGATCCGTCTGTCATGGTATGGTGAGTTATTTCCTTAGGAGTCACCTCGTGTCTAATGTCCTTCCTTTTATGATGTTAGCAGCTGTTGATATTCAGGTCTCTGTCCATTAGTTTATTGAAATTAAAATGTTAGCATTCTAATTCTCTCATTTCTTTTTCATTTACTAACATAATTTTATAAAAGAATACTTTCCCTTATTTGCTGATTGATTCCTTAGTGCTCTGGTTCATTTAGAAAGGTAGTAATGGTGTATTATTCCAGCATATCTGGTTTAGCTCGAAGGACCCTATTTGAAAGCCAAAACCCTAAACTCTGAGTAATTAAATAATTGTAATTAAATATTTTTAATTAGAGGAAGAATAAAAATTTATCTCCTGGAGTTTGCTCAAGCTTATGTCCATAGAGTCAGTGATGCCATCCAGTCGTCTCATTCTGTGCTGTCCGCTTCTCCTCCTGCCCTCAGTCTTGCCCAGCATCAGAGTCTTTTCCAGTGCGTCAGCTCTTCACATCAGGGGGCCAGAGTATTGGAGATTCAGCATCCCTCCTCCCAGTGAATGTTCAGGGTTATAGAGAGAAATATGTTGTTGTTTAGTTGCTAAGTTGTGTCCGACTTTTGTGACCCCATGAATTGTGGCCCACCAGGTTCCCCTGTCCACGAAGTTTCCCAGGCAAGAATACTGGGATGGGTTGCTGTTTCTTTCTCCTGGAAATCTTCCTGACCCAGGGATCGAACCCAAGTCTCCTGCATTGACAGGCAGATTCTTTACTGCTGAACCACCAGGGAAGCCCATAGATAACAATATAGACAGATTTAAGTACATAATGCTCAGCTGAAAAAGCAGACAGAAACAAACCCCCCAAAGAGATGCAGGTTATACAAGAGTATAAACAATATTATGTAATTTATATAGATTTCAGAAGCAGGCAAAATTAATCAATGGTGTTAAAAGTCCTAGTTACTCTTGTGGGTGAAGGTAGATTTAAGTACATATGGATTCCCAAGAGGGATTTCTAGGGTGTTAGAATGTTCATTTTTAGAAATTAAGTTTAGCTTTATTTAGGTTTGAAAAAAAGTGAAAGTGTTAGTTACTCGTGTCTGACTCTCTGCGACCGCATGGACTATAGCCCACCAGGCCTCTCTGTTCATGGGGTTCTCCAGCCCAGAATACTAGACTGGGTAGCCATTCCCTTATCCAGGGCATCTTCTTGAACCCGGGTCTCCTGTATTACAGGCAGATTCTTTACTATCTGAGTCGCCAGAGAAGCTATAGTTGACATCTAAAATTGTAGATATTTAAACTGTGTATAGTGGTGATTTTATATATTAATATATATTCATTGTGAATGAATTTCCCCATATAGTTAATTAACACATCCAAGGCGTTCCTGGTGGCTCAGTGGTAAATAATCCTCCTGCCAGTGCAAGAGACATGGGTTTGCTGGCTGGGTAGGGAAGAGCCCCTGGAGAAGGAAATGGCAACTCCTTCAGTATTCTTGCCGGGGAGGTCCCATGGACAGAGGAGTCTGGTGAGCTATAGTCCAGTTGCAGAAGAGACTAAACAACAGCGATTCCTTACCTCACTTATTTCTCTCTCTTTTTTCCATGAGAATGTTTAAGTTCTACTCCATTAGCAAATTTCAGTTCTCTAATACAGTGTCGTCTACTTTAGTCATCCTGATTTACATTAAATCCTCAGACATCATTAATCTTATAGCTGAAAGCTTCTTTCTTCTTACCAACCTTGCTTAGCATTCACGTTTCCTCTCTGTTTCTGTGAGTTTGGCTTTTTTTTGTTTAAGATTCCATGTTTTTATCCATTCATCCATTAGTGGACATTTAGGTTGATTCCCTATCTTAGCTTTGGTGAACAATGCACATAGGATGCAGATATCCCTTCAGTATCCTGTTTTCATTTCCTTTGGATATATACCCAGAAGTGGGATTTCTAGAACATATGGTGTTGTTTTCCACAGGAGCTGTACCAGTTTGCATTCCCACCAGTAATGTACAACAGATCTGTTCTGCCCAACACCTGCCCCGCCCCCCACCTCCTCCAAACACTCCTCTTGTAACCTTTGAACTGCTTTGGTTTTGAAGATACTCATTCTAACCTTGTATTTGTATACCCAAATTGAGTTAAGAATTGAATTGCATATCTCTATGAAAGAGACTGCTGATCTTCTTCTATGTCATACCTAACTCATGATGAAGTAACCTATTTTGACGTGTTCTAAAAGTTGATAACAGAAGGTTCAATTCAGTTCAGTCACTCAGTCGTGTCCGACTCTTTGTGACCCCATGAATCACAGCACGCCAGGCCTCCCTGTCCATCACCATCTCCCGGAGTTCACTCAGAGTCCATCGAGTCAGTGATGCCATCCAGCCATCTCATCCTCTGTTGTCCCCTTCTCCTCCTGCCCCCAATCCGTCCCAGTGTCAGAGTTTTTTCCAGTGAGTCAACTCTTCTCATGAGGTGGCCAGAGTACTGGAGTTTCAGCTTTAGTATCATTCCTTCCAAAGAAATCCCAGGGCTGATCTCCTTCAGAAGGGACTGGTTGGATCTCCTTGCAGTCCAAGGGACTCTCAAGAGTCTTCTCCAACACCACAGTTCAGAAGCATCAATTCTTTGGTGCTCAGCCTTCTTCATAGTCCAACTCTCACATCCATACAGGACCACAGGAAAAACCATAGCCTTGACTAGACGGACCTTAGTCGGCAAAGTAATGTCTCTGCTTTTGAATATACTATCTAGGTTGGTCATAACTTTTCTTGCAAGGAGTAAGCGTCTTTTAATTTCATGGCTGCAATCACCATCTGCAGTGATTTAGGTAGGTTTATTCCTAGATATTTTATTCTTTTTGTTGCAGTGGTAAATGGGGTTGTGTCCTTACTTTCTCTTTCTGATTTTTTGTTGTTAGTGTATAAGAATGCAAGTTCTTATTTCTGTGTATTGATTTTGTATCCTGCAACGTTGCTAAATTCATTGATTTGCCCTAGTAATCTTCTGATAGAATCTTTAGGGTTTTCTATGTATAGTATCACGTCATCCACAAAGAGTTTTACTTCTTTTTTCCAATCTGGATTTCTTTTATTTCTTTTTCTTCTCTGAGTGTTGTAGTTAGCACTTATGAAACTATACAGTAATAGTAGTTTATTATGTTGAATAATAGTGGAGAGAGTGGGCACCCTTGTCTTGTTCTGATCTTAGAGGGAATGCTTTCAGTTTTTCACCATTGAGAATAATGTTTGCTGTGGGTTTATCATATATGGCCTTTATTATGTTGAGGTAGGTTCCTTCTGTGCCCATCTTTTGAAGAGTTTTTATCATAAATGGCTGCTGAATTTTGTCGACAGCTTTTCTATATCTATTGAAATGATCATATGGCTTTTATCTTCAGTTGTTAATATGGTGTATCATATTGATTGATTTGCATGTATTGAAGAATCTTTGCATACCTGAGATAAACCCAACTTGATCTTTTTAGTGTTGTGGAATTGTTTGCTAAGGATTTCTGTTTCTATTTTCATCAGTGGTACTGGCCTAAAATTTTCTTTTTTGTGTGAAGTCTTTATATGGTTTTGATATTGGGGTGATGGTGACCATGTAGAATGAGATTGGAAGTGTTTCTTCCTCTGAAATTTTTTGGAAGTTTGAGAAAGATAGGCATTAGCTCTTTTCTAAATGTTTGGTGAAATTCACCTGTGAAGCCAGCTGGTACTGACCTTGTGCTTTTTGAGAGATTGTTTAAATCACAGCTTTGGTTTCAGTGCTTGTGATTGGCTTCTTCATAGTTACTGTTTCTTCATGGTTCAGTCTTGGCAGGTGGAATTTTTCTAAGAATATGTCCGTTTCTTCCAGGTTGTTCATTTTATCGGCATGTAGTTGCTTTTTCTGCACTGTCTGTCACAGGCTCTCCTGTTTCATTTCTGATTTTGTTTATTTTTCTCTTTTTCTTGTTTCTTCATGAGCCTGGTAATGGTTTGTCAATTTGGTTTATCTTCTCAAAGAACCAGTTTTAGTTTTATTAGTCTTTACTATTGTTTCCTTCATTTCTTTCATTTATTTCTGCTCTGATGTTTATGATGTCTTTACTTCTGCTAACTACTAATATTTTATTTTTTATATCTGGAGTAATTGAATTGCTGTAGTAGAAAAACAAAGACATATTTTATAGCTTTCAGTTAATTATTACTGTTCTTTTGACTTAACCCTCTATTTTTGTCTAGGGGAGAGGAATAACTTCAGTATGAAGGATTCCTATCCAGGAACTTTGAAGTTCTAAGAAATACTCCTTCTAATAAATGTGAAAATCGGTAGTTCTGGAGAACAATGATAATCACTGTTATTGACTTCCCAGTTATTTGAATGGCTGAGATTAGTGGTAAAATCCTTATTCCATCGTCATTGTGATAAGGAATTCAAGTTGTGACTAACCCACAAGGCTGCCTCTTAGTTTTAGATTGAGTGTACAACACAGCATTGTTTGTACTGAAATTGAGGGTGTTTGGAAGTTTGAGAATATTGTACAACTACTGCCTTGTTAGGTTTGCCCAGAAATGCTGTTCTATAACCTGAAAAATGTAAAAAATTTCTTGTCTGAGAAATTACAGGTCATTACGTAAGGATCTAGTTTACTGATTTAATCATTATTACAGTGTTGCTTTATTTTCATGTATACAGAAAAGGTCTTTGTAAGAAAATCATACTTCTTACTATTTAAAAAATAATAGCTTAGTTATTACTAAAAAAGAAAGAATAGTTTTGAGTGAATTATAATTGTTTCTTCTTGAATTTATGATTGGGCTTCTTTTTGTAATTATAATTAGGCTTCCCAGGTGGCCTACCTGGTAAAGAATCCACTGCAATGTGGAAGACGGATTCAATCCCTGGGTTGGGAAGATCCCCTAGAGAAAGGAAAGGCTAACCACTGTGGTATTCTGGCCTGGAGAATTCCATGGGCTGTATAGTCCATGGGGTTGCAAAGAGTTGTACAAAACCGAGCGACTTTTACTTTCATTATTGTTTCTTTGTTTCTTGGTATTAGTAGTGGTGATGGTTTTTGCTTTTTTTTTTTTTCGCTTTTTCAGTCACTATAGACATTGGTGAGCAGTGATGCAACCAGGCTAGAATGAAGTTTATTTTACCTGGTTTCAACTATAATTATGTAACTTTTAGAAGTTTATTTACTATTTTTAATCCACATGTCTTACAGAGGTCTAGCTAGAGCAGAGTTTGTCTCATCTTTTATAAACTATCTTTCTAACTCTTCTTAGGTGCATGGTTTACGTCTTTGGTCAGCATTGTATCCCCAGTGCCTGGCACATGTTAGAGTTTAAATCCTGTGTTTTTTCAGTTCAAATGCACGTTTTCTGAAGACAGCTTGTGTGCAGTGCAGTCAGGCAGTATCTTCCCTGATTGTGTCCACTTAGCCTTCCTTCCAGGAATTTGAAGAGGAAGATGGAGTGATTGTTTCTGAGAGTCTACCTGTGAATAGTGTTTCTCTGGCAAATTTATCTAAATGTGCAAAGAGTTGTACAAAACCGAGCAACTTTTACTTTCATTATTGTTTCTTTGTTTCTTGGTATTAGTAGTGGTGATGGTTTTTGCTTTTTTTTTTTTTCGCTTTTTCAGTCACTATAGACATTGGTGAGCAGTGATGCAACCAGGCTAGAATGAAGTTTATTTTACCTGGTTTCAACTATAATTATGTAACTTTTAGAAGTTTATTTACTATTTTTAATCCACATGTCTTACAGAGGTCTAGCTAGAGCAGAGTTTGTCTCATCTTTTATAAACTATCTTTCTAACTCTTCTTAGGTGCATGGTTTACGTCTTTGGTCAGCATTGTATCCCCAGTGCCTGGCACATGTTAGAGTTTAAATCCTGTGTTTTTTCAGTTCAAATGCACGTTTTCTGAAGACAGCTTGTGTGCAGTGCAGTCAGGCAGTATCTTCCCTGATTGTGTCCACTTAGCCTTCCTTCCAGGAATTTGAAGAGGAAGATGGAGTGATTGTTTCTGAGAGTCTACCTGTGAATAGTGTTTCTCTGGCAAATTTATCTAAATGAGGTCATTGTTTTGCCTGAGAGCAAGAAAAGAAATCCAGGCAAGAGTTACTTTGGTTCTAATTGCATAGATACTGACTGGCACTTCCCAGGGACCCAGGCATGAGGAGATCAAGGAACAGCAGATGAGAGCAAAATCCCTAAATTTATAAAAAAGCAAATAACAAGATGACGTTCTTTACCACGTGTGGTGTACTACAGTTGCCATGCTAAAAGTATGCTCGCCAAGATGGGAACCGTGTTTAAAAACAGACTCACTGGTGTTGTAAGGACAATCCATTTTCTGTATTATAGTGGTATGCTTTTTCTGAAGTTTAAAACCTTGTAAAAACAATAGTGAGGCAGAGTAGAGGCCAAAGTTAAAAGATTTGGTTGGTACTCGCTCATTGTGATGGTGTTGAGACTTTTCTTAAAGATGCTGAGTTATTTCTGAAATTTAGCAAATTCTGGCTTTCTTTGATCCTGTGATCACTAGCTCTGTAGGTACTGGCTTCAGATGTTGTTTCCTCTAGTGTGGTTGCTTATGTGGCCATATCGTATTCTTCATTACAAATTCTCTCTGCGTACTACAGGATGTTTCGGATTTGTTGCTATGTTTTCAACTATGGGCCCAGAGCAGAGACCTAAGCCTTCTTCAGCCTGTAACAGTCTAACATTGGGAGTCAAGGAAGGCAGGGAAGTTTTTGCATTTTCAGTTAATTGTACATTTTTAATTGAGGTGCTTTTATCTAAAGTGAAATGTACAGATGAGTTTTGACAAATGTATATACTTATGTTTATGTAACCATAACCAATACCTCTATTGATACAGGCAGCTATTGTGCTGATTATTATCACTATAGATTAGTTCTGTCTATTTGTAGATGTCATATAAGTACAAGTACATAGTGTTGCTTTTTTTGTGTTTGACTTCTTTCATTCAACATACTGTTTTTGTCATCTGTGTTGTTGCATGGATCAGAGTGCATTCTTTCTTGTCTCTGTGTACTATTCCATCGTACAAATACAATTCAGTATAGACATTCTTCTGTTGGTGGATATTTGAGTTGTCTTCAGTTTTGGCTATTCTGAATAAAGCTGCTCTAATACAAGCATTCTTGTACCGACCTTTCTGGTAGATGTCTCTCTTGGTTAAGTCCCTAGGAGTGTATGTGCTAGCCCAAAGAGTATGTGTTTTTAAAAGAAACCACCAGGGGTTTTCTATGGCAGTGAGATCGTTTAGTAAGTCCAAGAGCCAAGTACAAGAGTTTCAGTTGTTTCCTGTTTCCCCAACATTTGGTGGTGTTTGGTTGCTTTTAATTTTAGTAATTCTTGTGAATGAGAAGTTGTTTTTGCATTTCTTTGATGACTGATGTTATTGAGTACATTTTCATGTTTATCAACTATCTAATAGTCAGCTATTAGAGGGTAAATAGTCAACTATTTGTGTTTTACCCATTTTTTCCACTCTTTTAATACTTGAATGTTGAACAGCTGAATTACAACATTGCCTGAATTCTGTGATCATTTATCTTTCTAACCCAGATTTCAGCTTTCATATCCAAACCTGACACCCTTCTTGCTCCAAGCAGTGATGATAGCCACTCTACCTAAAAGATTTGTAACATGAAGTGCAAGTCACTCAGTCGTGTCCAGTTCTTTGCAACCCCATGGACTATACTGTCCATGAAATTCTCCAAGCCAGAATAGTGGAGTGGATAGCCATTCCCTTCTCCAGGGAATCTTCCCAACCCAGAGATCAAACCCAGGTTTCTCGTATCATGGGTGGATTCTTTACCAACTGAGCCACAAGGGAAGCACCAGAAAACTTGTAGGAGATATTCTGCACAGTCGTAGAGTTTTTTCAGTAGACTTCAGTCTTAAACTATCACAAAGCAATAGAAACATCTACTAACAACTTTAGATGGACACTAATAGTTTTATGTTTTAAAAATCTGTAATCATCAAACTTTTTAGTTTATAGTCTGTGAGAAAAGTTATTGAATATAAAGGCAGACCAGTGTGTACTGAAGCTGGATGGAAGTGAGACCAGATTAGGTGTGTCTTATGTACTGTGCTTAGGAGTTTAGTTTTATCCTACAGAACAGTAGTTTTCAGAAGTGTTGCAGAGTCACCCGAGGGTTGCTAATTCTCTCTGTGCACACTGTTTCTCTTCTCCCCTGCTCTCTCTTCACCTGTTCAATGCTTTTCTCTCATTTGAACAAAGGGTTCGGCATGTAAAAAGTTCAGAAACTGCTGCTAAGTTGTTGACATTTCCTGTTCTGGCCGCAGTATAGAGGGCAAGAAGCAGATAGCATGTGCTTATTAAGCAGTACTAGAAAGGTGGGATTGAGTATAAGGCTATTTAAGAGGTGGACTCAGGTCAACTTAGGGATGAAGTAAATGGGTGACGGAGATATGGGGACAGGCAAGGGTAGTTTGTAACAGATGATAGGAAGCAGGATAATATCCAGATTTCTCCTTTTCCTCGTTATTTAACATTCAGAAAAGTTCCAAGTACAGTACTAAGAATTTATTTTGCCCCAGAACTGTTTGATAAGTCATCAAAATGATGTACTGTCACCCTCAAACACTTGAGTATGCTTTTCTTATAAACAGGGACATTCTTCTGAATAATCACAATGAACTATTAAAATCAGAATATTGGTATATTAGATTGTCTGTTCCTTAGACCCCATTTGAGTTTCACCAATTGTTCAAATATTCCAGTCAATATCATGTGTTGCATTTATTATGTATCCAGAATAGTCCCTTGATCTGCCCCCTCCCCCTTTCCCACAACCCCCCATCCCTTTAACTCTTGAAGATTGCAGGCCATTTTGAACTAGGACCTTTAATTTGAGTTTGTTTCCTGTTTCCTCATTTGTGGATTCACTTCATGGATTTGTTGACAGGAATATCACAGGAGTGATGCTGTGTTGCTCTCATTGCTTCTTATTAATTAAGGGTAGTTTCAGTTTGTCCTAATTAATACTGATTTTCACTTTCAGCTTTCCTCAGTATTCTTATGTGGGGGAAACACTTAAAATTTATTTTATCAATGACTTGTGGTAGCTTGAACAGTTAGGATGTAGATACAGTGATTCACTGATAATTGTCAGTGCTCTTTTGGGTATAGAATGCTTTTTCCCCCTGTGAACATTATATTTGGCAAATTTATTAGCCTCTTCTTTTTGTGTAGTTTCCTCCTTCCCACAAAGGATGTCAGCTCCATTCAAGTTAATTGAGCAGACAGAAGAAATTAGTTTTTCCTTTTTTAAAAACTTTACCTTCTTAACCTAGTCCAAATAGGCCTTATCACAGGTTTTTGCTATTTGAAATCCACATGAAATACCATACATGTAAGAGCATTCCTCCTTTCTGCCCCAGTATTCAGGACTAAACATTTTAGCCAACTTTTCTTCGGGGAAAAATACAACATCCTGGTAATTAAGCTTCGCTTACTTTAAATTAATCTATTTTAGGGAATTCCTCTGTGGTCCAGTGGTTAGGACTTGTTGCTTTCACTGTTGAGGGCCTGGGTTCAATCCCTGGTCAGAGAAAGAAGATCCCACAAGCCACACAGTGTGGCCAAAAAAAGAAAAAAGAGAGAGATTAATCTCTTATCATTTCATGAATTTTGGGAACTCATAAGAAACAATACATTCATGTAACTAGCTTAAACTAAAATGGGACTTAATTTTTCTTAGTGTAGACTCAGCAGATTTAATTTAAATCAAGGTTGTAAACTAATTTTAACAACATGAAAATTTATTGATAGTGCTGAATAGTAAAGAAACCAAAACCATAAGCCAAAGTAATATGAATGAAAATATTGTCTAGACACAATTTTATATTAGAACTTTGAAAAAGCATTTGCTTATTCAATGACATGGTCAAGTTCAAATATAGGTCAATAGTTAGAAAATTACTTCTTTTATAGGCTCATATATGCTGAAAGTATTGTTTTTGAATCTTAAAAATTATATTTACCTCTTTATTGTAAACTTACCTTTTTAATGTAAAAATTGTATTTATCTCGTGTGCTTGTTTTTTGCTTTAGAAATACCATTCAGGGTCAAACATGAGATAAGCAAGCACATGCAAATTTTTCTTTCAACTGAAATGAGAGCATTTTTTTAGCTTACTATTTTAAATGTTCGCTGAATAAATAAAAGATTGTTCAAATGTATGAGAAAGTGAAACTGCAGCATAATGTTCATTGTTTTCTATGAATAGCAGGATATTCTTTTCTTCACAGGAATCCAGAACTTTTTTGGGCAGATCAGTAAAACTCATCTTGAATGTATTAAGTCAGCTTCTCGCAATCAGATGATTCAGGTGAAGAGAACCTGTTCAGTGATATACTCGTTTTGAATGGGAAAGAAAATGAGTTCATTGTGTTCTGCAGCTTCCTCAGGTGGTTTCTCATGAGACTTGAGACTTGCTAGTATCGTCTTCACTGGAGCTCCAGCAGCAGTGGAAACATTTCAAGTTTTCTTTTTTGTAACACAGTGTTTTCCAGAAGTGCATCTGTTATGCCCAAGTCGCGAAATCTCCCAATGACCACCAGGGAGCGGATATCCGATGCAAAGCCGGTATCCGATGCAAAAGCAAGAGAGTTTTTATTACCAAGCTCGAGCTGGGCCTCCCACTGATACTGATGCAGGGTTATAGGGAGGAGCCCCGAGTTTTGGATTACATTGCTTATATAGGGAGTATACATGGGAAAAAAAGGATTTCTAGGTAGGGGATGTCTGATTGGTCACTTTCTTTCGAAGGGTTGTGTGTTGGTTCTTGATTGGCCCCTGTTGTCTAGGTGGACAGATTTTGGTCTGGGGTCCGATTGGCTCCTGGGCAATGAGGTGAGGTCAGGGGATTTCCAAAAGCCCTTGGATTTCCAAAGGCTCTTTTCCTGAAACATTACAAAATGGAGTTTTTCTGTTAACAAAATGGAGTAGCTTAGATTCTTCACATTTTCCTTTTAAATCCAGAATCCTTGTCCCTTGAAGTCAGAACCGTGAGAGACGGAAGAGCGTGAAATCTGCAGCACTCTCCATCTTCAGAATGTTACTATAAAACAAGCTCTGTTCTTCTGTTGTTCTCAAAGGACCCTTTCAGCTCACATACCCTGTTGAGACCTTCTCCTTAGCTAAGCCACTGGACTTATTTACAGAGCTGATGATATTCTTTAAATATTCTAGAGTGAAATGGCCTTTGTTTAATGAAGATAACCATTTTGTGGTGTCTTCCAGAACATTTTTATATCATCCCAAGTGTTTTTGACAACAGTACATGAATACCTTCTGTGTCAGGTCAGGTCCCCAGAGAAACAGATGTGCAGGGAGTCCCATCCAGACAGAGTTAGCTGTTGGGGCATTCCTGTCATGCTCCATTGTTTGTTTGCTAGGGAAGCCTAGAGGAAGCATGGCAGGTATTACTGTTAGAGTGGATCCCAGGATGAGGTAGCTGAGGGCTGTGGAGCAGCTCTGCTCCCATAGCAGATTCTGCTGAAGGGCCCCCACACCCTGCATATCCCTGTGGGCTCTGACCCCGTCCTGCCTTCTCCACTGTATGGATCCCTCCTCACCCTTCTTGGTCAGGCTCTTTCCTCCCACCATCCCCTAGAATTGAATTGCTCAGGGGAGAGGATAGTAGAAGGAAGTTGAAGAGGGCAAGACATTCAGATTTTCTAAATCTGCAACTGACTAGAATAAGTTCCATTCACCGAGAGAAAATAGGAGAGAATCTAAGAATTCTGAGAGTGTACAGGAATTTGGGTTTTAAAATAATGAATTTGGGGCAACTGTGGGATATCTTGATATAGCTAGTGGACTCAGTGGAGAAACTTGGCTGGAGAGAGTAGAGTTGGTTGTCATTAATTTGTGTGTGATACTTAAAACCCAAAGTTGCAAAGAAGTTTCAGAGAAGAAAGGAGCTGGCAGTGGAGAACAAAGGTGCTGCCTGCAGAACAATACCAAGGAAAGGATGATCTCAAGGGAAACTAAGAGGCATAAGTTGTAAAGAGAGGGGAGTCATTGACAGTCATGTAAAAAGCTACAAAAATGGTAAAAGACCCAGTGGGATTTGGCAACCAGTTTGAAATTCAGTTTCAGTTTAGTAAACCCAGATTGCAGATATAGTGGAGTTGAATGGGGATGAGGAATTAAATGTGGCCAAACAAAAGTATGTACTGTAAGTTAAATAACATAGAAAAGGTAGATATTGTCATGTGAACTGATAGACAGTTATGCATCCTTGCTAGTAAAGATGCACATGATGGATGAGGCATGTGAATTTAAAATGTTGAATTCAGGACCCTAAAACTTAATGAATACTTGCTGCTTATATGAATGTATGATGTGCCTTGTGTTGTTAATCTTGTTAATCTACAGCACTGAGAATCTATCTGTTCAGACCATTTTGCAGTCCCCAAAATATTTTCACTTTTAAGCTGCGCATATGATTTCCCAGTTGGCGGCCCTATGTGAGAGGTAGAACTAGAAATACTCAACAAATGATGTGTTTTTGAAGTATTTGTCTTTTTAGTCACACATTTTTTAATAGCATGTGCTGAAAATAGCGAAAAAACTGATAAAGGTAAAAATTATTTTTATGACTTAGAAGATGCTAGTTTATAAAAAATGTTAAGGTTTTAGATTTATATTCTCTCAGGAGTACTGTAAGTGCTTGTTCAGTACAGATCACAACTTTAAAAACTGTTTTAAATAATTGGTATTTTTTGTACCTGGCTTGTAAGTCTTTAATGAGGAAAAATTGCTCAACACATGATTGGCTTTAACAAGATTTAATAACTATTTACTCAATAAATGTGTTGAGGACCTACTAAGCCAAGCATTTTTGTAGATCCTGAAAATACTGGTGAAAAAAGGAAAATCTTTTTCCTTATGTAGCTTAAATTCTGGTGGGAAGAGGCAGATAATATAGGAAGAAATTAATGGATGGATAGATGAGCACTGTGTATAACAGACAATATTTCAGTGCTTTGATACAGTACTGTGGAGAAGAATGAAGCAGGGCAAAGGGGAACGGGGAATAATGTGATGCAAGGGGATGAAAAATACTAGCAAAGTAATGCTCAAAATTCTCCAAGCCAGGCTTCAACGATATGTGAACTGTGAATGTCCAGATGTTCGAGCTGAATTTAGAAAAGGTAGAAGAGCCAGAGATCAAATTGCCAACATCCTTTGGATCATCAAAAAA
>SJYC01144527.1:0-19016 GCA_006408675.1 Madoqua kirkii | reverse complement strand
AAATGTTCATAAATGGGATATTAATAAAAGCACATTTTTTGTTTTCAAAATCCTAATTTTAAACTTTTTTAGAGAAAACTTCTGTATGATTTAGGATACCTGTGTCATATGTAACACAACCACCAACAAATAGAATCTTATGTCCTAAAAAAAAATTATGTAAACTTCAAGAGTGTTCTTTTATTTCTGAATCTTACCAGTATATGATGTCAAGATATATCAAATACATGACTTACATTTTTACCAATAACCAGTGAGACTGAACTTGAGGTCAATAAAACAAACTCTGATGGCTAATATATTTTGAAATTAAATTGCATTATTTTTTGACAACTGAGCATGATGAGACTGGAAATGATTTAAGGTCAAGAATAATACTGATAGAAGAAAATCATAGAAATTTTAAATTGAAAACACCCCTCACTTCACAAAGTGAAAGAGTTCAAAGAGATTCAGTATTTTTTAAGTTTGCTAGCTTCAAGCTGGCAAAGAGCAAAGCAGGAACCAGAAAGTGACTTTCAACTGGGTTTTCTTTCCTGTGCCTCAGTCTACATAACTGAATATACCAAAGTCCTAACACTGGCACTGACCTCTTCTCCAAAACCAGAATCACTACAATGCTAGGTTTTATTATGCTAAAACACTCACTGAGCACTCAATATACACATTTCAGGCACAGATTAATTTTCTAGAGCATGTTTTTTCTTTCCTGTGCCTCAGTCTACATAACTGAATATACCAAAGTCCTAACACTGGCACTGACCTCTTCTCCAAAACCAGAATCACTACAATGCTAGGTTTTATTATGCTAAAACACTCACTGAGCACTCAATATACACATTTCAGGCACAGATTAATTTTCTAGAGCATGTTTGCTCAGTCATGTCCAACTCTTTGCAACTCCATGGACTGCACTCTGCCAGGCTGCTCTGTCCAGGGAATTTTCCAGTCAAGAATACTGGAGTGGGTTGTCATTACCTTCTCCAGGGGATCCTCCCAACCCAGGGATTGAACGTGCATCTCTTACATCTCCTGCATTGGCAGGTGGAATCTTTACCACTGAGTGACCTGGGAAGCCCCTAATTTTCTAAAGAATAATGTTTAGAAATGTTAACCAATGACTTTTAACCTGAACCTACGGTAAAATTAAATTTTACAATACAACTTTTTATGCATTTATTTGAACAAATCTAAAGCAATGGTTTCAGAGAGAAGGAATGATGAAATGGTTATACCTAAAGTCTCTATAAATCACTATGCTAATTAAATTTCATTATTCACAGTAATTGTGTTCTATAAAGTTGTCATAAATACCAAACAAGTGTTTCAACAGAAATACAGGATTGAGTTCCTGCAAGCCTCTAGTCACATTTCTGCCAACTGATCAATACATAATCTTTTTCTATATGTATTTCTATAAAGACATGCTATTTATTAATAATATATAATACATTTATTAACACTGAAGTCAGTCAACAGGACTATAAACTCAAGCCTGAATGAAGCTTATCTAACAGGTATGCTCTTCATAAGGTACATCACAACACCAGGCAGCACCTCAAAGCAGTGTAGGGATCATTTTAAACAGCAAAATCACCAGTAACAAGCACGACAAGCTTGCAGTGAAAAATATTGCACTAAACAGACCATGAAATGGACACTTGTTTAGGATATGAAGGCTGAAACAAGAAAGCAGAATGTCACCTTGTTCAACCTCAGAGAAGTCCATGAAGGTGACTCAAATAGTTTGCCACTCTACGCATGCAAACATCTACAAATTACTGTGAAGTACCATTAGTACTGAATTTTGGTTCTACTAATAAATTTTAATGAGTAGGCAAATTCACAAATGAAGAACCTTCAAATAATGAGGCTAGATTTACGTACTGTATCTAAATCCTATGGATAGCACACCGATCCTGACTCAAGAGCCACATAGTGTTCTGAGACATCTATCCGTGAAGAAGCCACAGCATTACTTATTCATTGCTATGGGTCTGGTAAACTACAAAGGATAAATGATCAGAGAAATTAAAAGCTCAATATAGATATTCATCATTAAATTTTTCACATAGGAATCAAAAGAGCAGATAGCCCATATTAAGACTTTGTGTAAAATAATGGCTGAAGACAGAAAAGAGAGCAGGGGTACTACTTCTCCTCCTATCAAATGGGGAGAACAGGCTTCTCCTGGCAACAAGAAAGTCCAGAGAGGCCTGAACTAAGGGCATCTAAAGGAAGAGATGCTAGTCAAAGCTATGGTTTTTCCAGTGGTCATGTAGATGTGAGAACTGGACTATAAAGAAAGCTGAGCACTGAAAAATTGATGCTTTTGAACTGTGGTGTTGGAGAAGACTCCTGAGAATCCCTTGGACCACAAAGAGATCCAACCAGTCCATCCTAAAGAAGATCAGTCCTGAATATTCATTGGAAGGACTGATGCTGAAGCTGAAACTCCAATACTTTGGCCACCTGATGCAAAGAAATGACTCACTGGAAAGACCATGATGCTGGGAAAGATTGAAGGCTCGACAGAGGATGAGACGGTTGGATGGCATCACCGACTCAATAGTCATGAGTTTGAGCAAGCTCCGGGAGTTGAGTCCATGGGGTTGCAAAGAGTCAGATATGACTAAGCGACTGAACTGAACTGATTATGATAACTGCTATTTCAAAAAATTCAATAATTAGGTTACTGAGATAAAAGAGAAATACTCTGTGACTTTCCCCAAGTTCTAGAAAATATAGTTGACTTTTAATCATTATAACTGGTTAATTTAACAGCACTTCAGACATAATTTCAGTGTTTTTTTTTAAGTTTCTCATGAACTTTTAACAGTTTCTTATGAACACTGTTTCACAAAAGACGTTTGACTATTGATAACCATTTGAACTGTTTATATTAGGCTGCCTAAAGGAGTTAAAGCAGGCACAGTATACCTGTTAAAGTGAGCTCTGAGAGCCTATCTCAGAGGGAATTAGAGTTGTGAGCCTCCAAAAAAGATTGCCAGACAAAGACTAACTTTGAAATCACAGTAGTCACTGAGGAATACTGGTTACCTGATGTACAGTGGGTGATCTAAGAAATTTGCCAAAGCCTCCAAAGGACAGTGCAATACTAACATTTTCAGAAACCACTATGATTGATCTACAGTTATTTAAGAAGTTTTAAGACATAGATGGCAGGAAATAAAAGCTTGGAATCACTTTCTGTTAGCAAGTTTGGTTTGTCCCTGAATCCTAAAAAAGCCTCCCTAATCACTGCAAGGAGATCCAGCCAGTCCATTCTGAAGGAGATCAACCCTGGGATTTCTTTGGAACGAATGATGCTAAAGCTGAAACTTCAGTACTTTGGCCACCTCATGCGAAGAGTTGACTTATTGGAGAAGACTCTGATGCTGGGAGGGATTGGGGGCAGGAGGAGAAGGGGACGACCAAGGATGAGATGGCTGGATGGCATCATGGACTCAATGGACCTGAGTCTGCGTGAACTCTGAGAGATGGTGATGAACAGGGAGGCCTGGCGTGCTGTGATTCATGGGGTCACAAAGAATCGGACATGACTGAGCAACTGAACTGAACTGAACTGAACTGAACTGAATCCCCAAGATTTCTTCTCTGACCACACCACTTAGTAAAACTCCAACTTCATATTCTGAACTCTCTATATGACAAATTAACATTTATTATTAATCACTATGCTCAAACTGATTAAAAGTAAGCATCTGGAATATATACCAAATACCACTTACTCAGTATCACTCTGCTACTCAAAATACACCAAGAGCTTCCCATCTCATTCAGAATGAAAGTTGTTTGTTTTTTTTTTTAATTGTTGCCTCTATAATATATGCCATCCCATCACTCTGAGCTCATGTTCTGCTATTCTCTTTTTCACTTTGCTCCACTCTTTCTGTCCTTGCTCTTTCTGAAAGAGGAAAATATGCTGCTACCTCAGAGTCTCTGCACTGGATAAAGCTTCTGCCTGAATGCTCTCTCTCACATATCTGCATGGTTCTTTCCATTATTTTCTTTAGGCTTCTTTTCAAACAACCTCTAATAAATGCAATTTTCCTAATAATCTTATTTTAAATAATCATTTCCTTCAGTTCAGTTGCTAAGTCGTGCCCGACTTTTTGCAACCCTATAGACTGCAGCACACCAGGATGCAGCTTCTCCATCACCAATTCCCATTACTCAAACTCATGTCCATTGAGTCAGTAATGCCATCCTACCATCTCATCCTCTGTTGGACCCTTCTCCTCCTGCCCCCAATCCCTCCCAGTATCAAAGTCTTTTCCAATGAATTAAATACTGTTTTCTTAAATTAATATCAACAGAAAGTAAAATTTTTTCTCTTAATTTCTATATATTTATTACTGTTTTCCACTCTCAAAGTGAGTCAGAAAAATCCAATCCAATAAAATATGATGCATAAAAATTTTTATGTAAATGTATCAATTGGATATTTTCAGCCTCGTCAGATATTCTAGAATGCCTGTAATTTGACTTTCCACTTTGTTATTGCATAATTTTTATTGACTATGCTTTAAATCTGATTCTTCTACTTGGATTTACCATTATTGACCATGTCTATCTATAAGAATCTGCGTTACTTTGAAATCTGTTTACATGCCTCACTGTAAATATGTCAGTTATTTTTACTGGCTTAACACATTTCTTCTCTGTTCTCAATATAACACTCAAGTTATACAATGATAGTCATTTGTGTTGTTATTGTTCATAATTGAGAAGTGTTCTTTGTTGACCAATACTGATACTATTTGAGAAATGCCAGTTATAAACTTTCTGTTTGTTGATAGGTCACCTGCTTACCCTAAGTCACCTCTCTTCTTTACACACATTCTTTATGATTTGTTTTATGACCTTTGTTCTCTCCCTCTTTTTTTAATTTTGGTAACTTGTTCTGTCATTTAACCTATTTCAATCTTGTGGAAATATGCTGTTAGGCTGGGTACACAAAGAGCAACTTTTTTGGAGCTTGCATTATACCAGGCAATGTCGCTTACTTCATGCTGTTCTGTGCATCAGTATCCAAGTAAAAAATGTTCTTGTTAGAGTTAGAAGAGCTAAACTTTAGACACAGTTACTAAAGCAAGATTTGAGTCTAGCTTTAAAGAAAACCTGTGTATAGCAGATTTACTGTAATATACATAGAGGCACTGCATGCGTCTGTGCATGTATATATGTGTGTATTTTTCATTTATGTAGGTCACTGTTTTTCAATGTTATTTTTAACCTGACTTCCTTTCAACTGTTCCCACATTAAGAAATATGGTGAAAGAGATAAGTTTAAAGTATTTATTTAATGCTATTTTGCTTTTCCATCTATCACCATGAATATAGTATCCTTTTTAAAAATTATCCCTTTTTCTAACTTTTGAACTCTTTCTCATCATCCCATTTTAATTATTAAGGATATAATCTCACTATTTCTTCTGTATCTTGATTACATGATCACCGTTTTTTGTTTTGTGCTGGATCATTCTTGTCAGTGTGTAGATATTCTGCTAGTTCTCTAGCCTTAAAGAATAAAAGAATCTTCTCTTGACAGCATTTTCCCTACCAATTTCCACTCTCTTTCTTTTGTTCCCCTTTGCATCAGACTCCAGCCTTGTCCGTGCCCACCATCCCTATTCTCTTTTCCCAGTCTCTTAATTCTACTTTCATCAGTATCAGACTTCAACTAGTAGAAACTGCTTCTACAGCAGTGACTTGCATGTCACTGAATGCAGTGGTCAGTCTTTGTCGTCATCTGCTTCATCCATCAGCCACACTTGTCATCATTTACTTCCTCCTGCTGGGTAAGCTGTCTTAACTTGGTTTCCCCAGTACCACTCTTTCTTGGTTTTCCTACTTTAGCCATCTTTGCTGGCTACCCCTCTTCTTTTAGGATGATGGAGTTTCTCAGGGGTTCATCTTTAAACCTCTTTCTATATTTGAACTTCTACTGTAATTAGAATTTTTCCCCCAACTGTAGCTTATTTCTTAGAAATGGTTGCTTATAGAAAAGAAAATGAAATGCCGCTGTTTTAAAACTGTCTTTTGGACTTTCTTGACCCCACCTTAAAGCTTGCAGTGGGACCTGTGGACCTTTGGGGGAGTGACCATCTACTGGCAAGGATTGGGAAAGTGGATAAGGCTGTTTTATTTCAAGATCATTGTAACATAAAGTAGTTACTCTTGGGGCATGATAGAAAATGAATATTGTATTTCCTTCTCTTGAAATCCTTAAAGATATTTTTTAAAGGAATTTTATATGAACTTGTGTAATGTGTTGGCATTATTTTCTGTAACCTCAATTATGTCCATGTAGATATTTGCGAAGGATGAAATTTAAGAAGAAATGTTATTAAAAGATTCTATATCAGATTAAGTTTTAAAGCCACTGTTGAAAGCATAAAAGTAAACATGCTTGATACATAAAATTTGAAAAACACAGTAAAAATTGAGTTAAAGCACCTATCATACCACTGCCTAAATGCAGTTTATTTTTGATATATTGTTTTCAATCTAGTCATTATGCAGTTTAAAAATCATTCTATGATGGTATAATGTCCTGCATTTTGCCCTTAGCATAGTGTAATATCCATGTTTTCATAAATTTTATGAGCAACATGTTTAGATGTATTTAGTTTAGATACACTAAATATATCTCATCTCATGGGCTCCTTTGTCTTGAACATTTGGGTTTGATTATTTTCATTTGCATTTATTTTTATTTTTTGTTTTTGTGGATAAAGCTGCAGTGAGTATCCTCTGCATCACTTTTTTTTTCTGTTTTAGGAATACTTCCTTAGGATAGATTGCCAGAAGTGGAGTGACTGGGTCAGAGGGTATGAACTTACACATTTTAATTTTCCTTTTCTTTTCTTTGAAATAAACTTTTTAATTTATTTGATGTCTGGTTGATTTATATTCATTATGAAAAACAAAAATCATAGTGATTATATTTGGTAACTCAGAAAACTGTCTAAAGGCACTCTTCTGTGATCAGAAAAGTTTGTGAAATTCCTAAGGTTTTTTAAAAAAAAAAAAAGCCTTTTAATCTTGGTTTATCTCAGCATTTCCTGTACTTAACTGAGCATTGAATAGGTTTTTTTCTGATATACTTTTTAACATTTTGTGGAAGTTTGATGAAGGGTATAGTTTATGAGCTACTGATCTAAAACTTAAGAATATTTTGTTGGCTAGATTCTGTTGTGTTGGTCAAAGCAAATAAACTATAAAGCTTTGTTCTAAAATTATTTTTAAAAGGAGATTAAAATAAAGCTATTTACTATATGACTTGTATGTCTTTATAAAGTCTCATAACTTTTATAATTTAAAGTTTCTGTTGATTTCAAAAGAACATATTAATGTCTGCATGGCATCTAATCTTTTTACAGTCTGTATTAAAATTTGGAGTACAGACATATAACATAAAAGTAGAGGATAATGTAGATTGTAAAAACCTTTCTTTCCCCCTCATTTTTCTCTACAGAATGTGAAAACCTTTGCATCTTCTGATAGCCTAGCCAGGGTCCAAGAAGTAGCAAGCTGGCTTTTGGAAATGAATCAGGAACTGCTCTCTGTGGGCAGCAAAAGACGACGCACTGGAGGCTCTCTGAGAGGTAACCCTTCCTCAAGCCAGGCCGATGAGGAGCAGATGAACCGCGTGGTGGAGGAGGAGCCGCAGCCCAGACACCAAGAGGAGGAGCACGCGGCGAGGAATGGGGAAGTCGTGGGAGCGGAGCCTAGGCCTGGAGACCAGAACGACTCCCAGCAAGGGCAGCTGGAAGAGAACAACAACCGGTTTATTTCCGTAGATGAGGACTCCTCTGGAAACCAGGAAGAACAAGAGGAAGACGAAGAACATGCTGGTGAACAAGACGAGGAGGATGAAGAGGAGGAGGAAATGGACCAGGAGAGTGATGACTTTGATCAGTCCGATGACAGCAGCAGGGAAGATGAACACACACACAGTAACAGTGTCACAAACTCTAATAGTATCGTGGACCTGCCTATTCACCAACTCTCCTCCCCGTTCTATACAAAGACAACAAAAGTGAGTACCTTTAGTCTGCTCTTCTGAGAAATTTTACGTATCCATGTTAATTGTGGTGAAACTTTCCTCACAGTCTTTGTATCATTGCAAAATTAACCTTCAGTTGTGTAGTAATAAAATCAACCAGTTTTTCTTTTTTTTAACAGAAGATATTAGAAATATTGGTAATGGGACAGTATTATTAAATGGAGAGAAGGCTCCTATTACTATGAAAAATCATTAATACCAAATTTCATCATCAATTTTGTCCCTGGGACAGGGGTTAATAGTTTGTGTGCAGTGGAGAAGGCTGGAGTGAAACATGATTTGTGTGGATCAAGTAGTGAAGGATCTCATTTACCAAGTGCAGCTGGTCTGATGGGCTGTGTACTCACAGGCCTTACCCCATGGCACTAGTTACTAGAAGTTACCTCAAATTAGCTTTCTTATTATGATGATTATTAAGGTATATTCTTTGTAAACAGTTTTCTCTTTGTTATGTAAACAAGATGAAATTGTGTTTGAATATTAGTATTTGGTTATTGAGGAAATCTGAGTATTTTCAAAAGTCAGAATACTTTAGGCACCAACATGTTTAAGATTATGAAATGTGTTTTCTGCATTATAAACAGTAAGAATGTGTGGTGGTACCTTCACTACTACTCTTCTTTTATTAAAATGAAAACATTTCGGAACCCCAGAGGAATTGGGTTTTTTCCTGACTCCATGCTAGAGGCGCAGTCCATTTGCTTCCCCACACAGTCTGAATACTGACCATGGGGTAATGACACCATTTTGGCATTTGACTGTGAAAACTAGGAGATACTATGAAGATACACTTAGATTCCCAACTTTCTGTCAAGTTTCTGCCACTGTTTCCCTTGCTTATAGTTTTCCTTTTGCTTTCCTTTCCTGGGAGATAGCTCTGTTGTATCTGCCTCCTATCCCACTTAGTTGGTGGTAGCTCATGAAATTAGTCACAGACATGTTTTAAAAGGTGGACATTTAGACTCCTGTCTAAACTGGAGGAGTCCTGTCAATTCAGGGACTTAATCTAGTGCTGAGAAAAACAGTTCCATTTTATACAGTCCTTGGAGGCTGTGCCAGTTAGAGACTGGGTACACTCTTACTATCCACAACTATCACTGCTTCCCAGGTTATCCTTGCTGGATAGGCAGGGAGCTCCTGTCTAAGGGGGAAGGGGCAAGTGTTTGGGAGGGGGCAAGCTGCAGTAAATATGGAATTGCCAGTGCCAATTCTTTGCCATGGCATATGGGCTTATTTCCTCAAAACATTCCTGGGTGTATCCCTTGAAATTGCGGGCAGGGACTGTGGAGAGAAAGCAGCATTTCTCTCACTTCCCAGTCTGTTACATTCCCTTTCCCCCATCAAATTATAGTCAAAATGAAATGATACAGTGTTTGGGCTTTGCTTCAAAATAATACCAAAGGGAAGAAAAAGAAGGAGGGTATAGACTGGCCATGAATGGCTAATTGTTGAAGCTGGTTTACAGGGACGTGGAGTTCGTGGCTGTTCTACGTAGTTTACAAAGTAGGTTTAAAGTTTTCTGTGATAAAAATTAAGTTGTAAAGACTGAATACACACACACCCAAAGTTGAAAATAGAAGTTTTCTTAATGTATCTTGGTCTTATTGACTAGCTCCTAAGTCAACAAAGTGCTGACTTCTCTTCTGCATTGAATTTTATTTTCTCTGTATTTTGATGCTATTGAATTTACAGGAAGTTCAATAAGATTTCATGTGCATTTTGCTGTAGTTAGAATTTATCTTAATCAATATTTTAGGCAGTGTTGCTATCTAATGGTCTATATAAAGAGGAGAAAAAGTAAGAAGAACTATACTCAGAATGAATGAGGTATGTAGCATAACTTCTTCCTGTTTTTCCCCTCAGGCTTCTTCGCTTATAGATCTTTATGTTTGCATGCTTTCTGGTTCTTTATTATATGAAAATTAGATAAAAATCATGAATATCTATATAGATAGACTGTGAGTTAAACATATCTTTGGGAAGGAACATTTTAACTCAAATAATATTGTACTTATTTTACAGACATTAAAAATAAATATTGACTGAAGTAGTTTATCTTCATACTCTTACTTGCTTACTTTTAAATTTTATTTCGCCCATAAACAACATACAAACAGATTTAATATCATCCTCTTTAACCTGACTTGACCAGCAGTGAAATAGCTTAGACACGTAAATACTTTGATTGCTATATCATTTTTGCTTCACCTTGTGAATTTTAAACTCTTTCTAAAATATGTTTATCCCTAATTTCCCTAGCTTGTCTGCAGGTTTACATTCTCTTTAGTTGGTTTGCCCTGAGAAGGAACTGGCTTCAGCTGGTAGCTTTCATCCCTCTTAGCACCCCTGTCTCACGGTGTTGGAACGGGGCTTTGCCTTGGACACTGCTAGCGCAGCCCCACCTTGCGGGTAAGGCTCAGATCTTTCAGAGGGCAGTTTGTTCAGTTCATGTCCCCATTTGTGGATCTCTCTTCCTCAGGGTTACTGTCTTAAAAGAAGGAGTTTATATATATCACCTGATGATTCAGTTGGAGGAAGAGGGGTTTAGTATTGAATTGCATTATCTTATTTAAGAAAGAAGTTTAATCAAAGCTAAGCCTTCCTCAACAATGCAAAGCTATCAATGAGTTCTGCTGCATTTTAAATGAAAAACTAGAAAGCAGCTAGATGAAACATACTGTTGTCCTAAAGGAGAAGTCCTCATAATTTTCAGTAGGAAAACTTGCAGCACACAGATTTGATGAGTGCTTTATCTTTCCCTTGCCTTCAAGATAAAATGGTAAACAGAACTTGAGATATATCTTATACAGATAGCTACCTCCTTAAAAACAAACATACTGAACTCAAGTCTGTTTCCCCTTATAACTTGAGTTGTGAATACAAATCATTGTGTTGTACACACAAGGCCACAGGAGTGACAACAGTAGGGCTAGATGTGATTGTGTGTATATGAGAGTGTGTCTGTGTTTGTGTAACATGCTTTTGATATGCCATTCATTTTTAGGTCATTTGCCTTCATAAATATGGCAAGAAAAAGATAAAACTATTTGATTGCCAAGACAGAGGTACCCTTCTACAAAGGAGGATGTCAGTCTGAAATTAGCTTGTTTCCCATTTTGTTTGTTCTTGAAATACTAAGATCATTCCCAACAACACTTTTTTTAAAACAACATTTTAAAAGCATCACTTAGTACTGTGTTGCTTCAAAAGAAAATATCAGTCACCCATGTGTATAAATCCTTTAAATATAGTAAATAGGGGAAAGCTCTCATTATTTCAAAATTACTTTTTGAGCAGCTCTTAATTACTGATTATTATAAACATGACACTTTGAACTATTGATCATTATAACACAAGACACTTTTACAGATATTACCCTAAGCTATGGATTCTTTGAAATCTTCTTAAACCATGACTTCAGAAAAGAGTAGAGATGTAATAGTTATTTTAAAAATTCCATTACAGCTTTACCCAGCGTATCTTTCAAATGTGTCTGTGTGTTTGTGTGGTGGGGAGCAGTTTCTTAAACATAACCTTTGGACCCCTAGACTTACTTGTCATACCTGAACATGCTATATATATACAAATACGATATTAATGAGAAAAGCCATTTTTGGTGCTTCATTGCATTGATCTTTTAAAGCATAATGGAAACTATCAAAACTCCTAGGACAATCTATTTTCTGCCTAGTCACCAAAGATTTATTCTAATGGGGCCCTATATCCATAATGTAAGTTAGAAATTCCAGACTTTTGTAATGTTAAAAGTCAAGGGTAGTACCAGTTAAGAACTGGTGTTTATTATGTCCATATTGTGTCCAAGTTCCTATGACAGTTAAGTAAGCCGAGCTGGCAGAGAGGCCAGCACCCCAAAATTTCACTGTGTAAGTGGCAAGGGATTTTAAATCGGATCTGCCTAATTAAAAACAAACAAACAAACAAAAAAACCCTTTCTTTCCATGTGCTATGCTGAGTCCTATGGTAGAATTTGGCAAGCATTACTAAACAAGATTTTCAGAATAAGTCTGTTTAGGTTCTAGACTGTAGTGTGGTAACTTTCTAATACCGTATCACATTTTAAGTCAACAGAGCTATCCTTTAGAGAGTACAGATTGCTTAATTAGGTGCTTTTCTTTGTGATATTTAATGAGTAGTGAACTTAGGAGGACTCAAGGCTATAGTTGTAACAGGAAAAAGTGACGATTTGAGGCTGATGACATACCATTGCTGATAATATACCAGTCTCTCCAGAGTCCATCAGATGTGTTTCTTAATTAGGGGTTGTGTGCTATTTCTGTAAATTTTGTTAGTCTGCTTGCAAATTCTAAATTCAACTTGCTTACCCAGGTAGGAATGCCCAACTCTTCCCTGGGTCAATAGCTTTACCATATTTTTAAAAAACAAGAACTCATTTTCTGAAGAGATGTCTAGCCCATACAAAAGACTCCTTTCCCATATTTAAGGTAGAGTATCAAGTCATTTTCTACTAAAATGAAAAGCACATAAGATTACCATCAGAACAGGTCTGGTACTCTCCTGGCCTTTTGTGAAGAGAGCCACATTTGAGCACTGCTTCATGCTTTTCCCACGCCTGTCATAGTGCCTTCTGTTTGTTCTCACATAGCTTCATTCCTCACCTCTAATCTGTCTTTTCCCCATGCTGATTGTTAGATTGCTCCTGGTAGCTAAGCAGTTGTGTGTGTGTCTGTGTTGCCCCCTCCATGTGGCATGTGGGATCTTAGCTCCCCAACCAGGGATCATACTTGAGTGGTGCCCTGCAGTGGAAGCCCAGAGTCTTAA
Source organism: Madoqua kirkii (assembly GCA_006408675.1). NCBI lineage: Eukaryota > Metazoa > Chordata > Mammalia > Artiodactyla > Bovidae > Madoqua > Madoqua kirkii. The sequence goes on along the minus strand of SJYC01144527.1, from coordinate 6,121 downwards.
CCACTGGACCACCAGGAAAGTCCCTAAGCAGATTATTTTTCAGTTCTTTACCCCTCAAATAAGACATAAGTGTTTTGAATATATATATATATATCTACATCTATCTGTCTCTCTTCAAAGAAGCAGTATGTCTAGTGTCTAGGGGCCTGAGGCATTTTCTTGTCTCTAGGTTCTAAACAGTAGAGGAGCTAGGCACAAGGATCACTAGCCAGTCAGGGAATCAGAATTACAGTTTTGTTTCTAGTCCAGCATCTTCCAGCTACTCCCTTGAGCCAGAGTAAGTAGCAAACTTTGTAGGACAATGTGGCTAACATCTGAATTCTCCTGTATTGAGGTAGAGTTCTAGAAAGCAAGACAAAGAACCGAATTTCAAATTCTGTTGGTTGGAGAGAGGTCCAGAGGACAGTTACATTGAATAATATATACTGGGAAACAGCCCAACAAATAGCCATGCCTCCGCCATTTGTGCAGGATGACAGACTGGAAAACATTCACTCAGCCTAGTTTATAATCCAGTTTTAAATATGTGGAGAGGATGGTGAAAGAGGACAGGAGGGGATATACCGGAGGAGACGAGTTTCCCCTACCATAGTAGTGTGAAAAGAGCTTTTCAGACTTGAGCTTGAATTCTGGTTTTCCTACTCATTATATGGCCATAAATATGCAATCTCATTGAACTATTTTCCTTATCTGTAAAACAAGACTATAACACCTATTTCACATGTTTTTTTGTAAGGATTGAATGAAATGATTTACGTGAAGCAAGTAGTGTAGAGCCTGGGACACACAGGTCATTTGCAGATATAAGCCTGCAACCTCATTCTGTCTGTCTGTCTGTTATCCCTCATCCCTGATCTCTCAGAATACACTTCATTCTGCCATACAAGATACCAATCTGTGTGCTTTTTATGACCTTTAGTATTCAGTTATATCACCCTCTAGTGGAAAAAGTTATTAATAGAGAAACAGATAAATGCTTTTAGAAGGATATGCAGGAAGAGTGGGAGCATACTATAATAAGCTGGGCCCATCTCTAATAAAAATAGAACCCACTTCCAAGTGGGTGCTTTTTACAGCTCTTCCTAATTGATAAATATGTATCTTATAGACCTTCTATTAGAATTTGTCAGTTTCTCTAAATTTTCTTCTTCTCAAACATCTGTATACTTAAATGCTTTGTGAATTTTACAACTGGATACCAAAATGAACTTTAGTTTATGGTCAATTTCTGACTAATTCCTGTTAGTGCCATTTTAAAAATACTTATTAATATTGTTTAAACTGTAGTAGCTCTAAATGCTGGTTATATTTAAATCTGTATCCTATTTGCTGAAAATAATTAATTAATTATTGATTTTAATTGTAGACCAAAATGAATCTCTCTACAGAATGGAGAATTTAAAAAACTTTTGATAGTGTTCCATTGATTTGTACTTTATGCAAATGACAAACTTCTCTGAGGTATGCACAAATACCACAGATAGTTATACTCAAAATATTCCTGAGGCAGGTTATTTTATATGTATTTAATTAAAATGAGTGATCTTTATTAATGTTTTTGTTGGTGATAGGGAAGATGGTATGAAGAGGTTAAGGGAATTCTGTTTTTACTTTGGCAGGTAACTCCAGAATTATGTCTCAAGGGCTCGTTACTCACCCAAGCCCCAGGCCTGCGTTTCTTGCTGTCTGTTGGACATTGTCACCTGAGAGGGCCTCTGAAAACTAAAACTACTATTTCATTCTTCCTACCAACTTCTTATTTTCCTCTTCAGATTTTCTGGCCTTTTAACATCCCAGCCATCTATTCATTGGGTGAAAAAATTGTTTGACTTTTTCTTATTATCTAATTCTGTGGATCTGTGAAAAGTTTAAGACATTTAAACACTTGATCATCCTTTTTCTTACCCCCAGGCATTTGCAGGATAAAAATTGAAGACTCAGGTTTAAAAATCTCAAGAACATCTTTACTTAATGTTTCTGTTTGCCAGCAAGCTATAACGCCATGTCCTTGACAAGTGTTTTGGCAATATGAATGATTGGATGAATTAAAAAAATAATTTTTTTTGGCTGTGCTGGTCTTCATTGATGCATGGATCTTTCTCTAGTTGTGGCAAACAGAGGCTTGTCTTCATTGTGGTCCATGGGCTTTTTATAGTGGCAGCTTCTCTTGTTGCAGAGCGTGGGCTTTAAGGCGCGTGGACTTGGTAGCTGCAGCCCCAGGCTCAGGAGCACAGGCTCAACAGTTGTGGCACATGGGCCTACTTAGTTGCTCTGTGGCATTTGGGATCTTCCCGGATCAGGGATCAAACCCGTGTCTTCTGTGCTGGCAGGCTGGCTCTTTACCACTGAGCCACCAGGAAAGTAGTTCTGTATGGATCAGTAACCTCAGTCTAAGCATCTGGTTCTCTGTTTCCCGCTGATGAAGCCAAATCCATAGGTGAACATTTGAACATTTTTGCAATCTTACCAATTTTTTTCTACTTGATTACATCTCCATTTCTCCCCTTGCCTTTAATGAACTCTAGCCAGATCTTTCAGAATCCAGGCCGAATTCCATCTCTATCTTTACACCTTCCTAGAACTAGAAAATTCAATTCCTTGAACCCATTATTTGCTCTCTACATTATGCAGTTCATTTGGTGTTATTATCTTGTAACTTTTGGGGCGAGGGTTGTCTTGAGTTGACATTTACTACTTTTATTTTTTGAACAGTAGAAATTTGATGTATTTGTCTTTAGTGCTCATTCATGTTGAACATTGAAATTTCATAAATTGTAATTTGAGCAATTCTCATTTCACCTCTTAAGATGTACCCAAATTAGACCATAAATTACAAATAAGCATGCCATTTAAGTTTAGCTTAAGACTCAGATATTCAATATGAAGATAGTTATATTGAAGAATATTATAATTTTCAGTTACATTTAGCAGTTACTATTGGGAGAAAAACTATAAGGAAGGACATTATGTAGTCTGTTTATGAAAATGCAGCTGAATATAGTGGGGAGAAAAACTAAAACTGCTACTAGTTTCAGACAACATGTTATGTAGAAAACCCTTGAGACTCTACTGAAAAAAATTTTTAAATAAATGAATTCAGTAACATTTCAGAATAGACAATCACTGCACAAAATCTCTTGCATTTTTATGTGCTAATACTGAAATATCAGAGAAGTGAAGATAACAATCATTTTTTGCGTTGTATCAAATAGAATAAAATACCTAGAAATTAACCAAGGAAGTGAAAGACGTGAATACTGAAAAGTACAAAATGTTAATGAAAGAAATTGAACACAAATACAAAGGTACTCTGTGCTAATGAGTTGGAAAAATATTGTTAAAGTGTCTGAACCGTTGGAAGCAATCTACTAATTCAGTGCAATTCTTAACAAAATTCCAATGGCATTTTCCAGAAATAGAACAAACAATCCTAGGATGTGTGTAGAACCACAAGAGATACTGAATAGTCAAAGCAATCTTGAGAAAGAAGAGCAGAGGTGGAAATGTCACACACCCTGATTTCAAACTAATTCTTCATGTCGCTAGTACTCAGATGCTATGCTGGCAATTCTCTACGGTCATCTTACCACATTATTAGAGGAGTAATAGTTAGGATGATGGTATCTTTGTTTTTAAGACATTTGTTTGATATATGGTTTCTTCAGAAAGTCACTTAGAGTGCCCCTTGACAGCATGTTTGGCTCTCCCTGAAGCATGAATATCTTGCATTTAAGGTGAAGCAGTTTCAGAGACTGTCTTTTAAAGTACAATGTTAAATTGCTTTCCCAGGAAGTCAGTGGTGCTTTTCTTCTCCTCTCCTATTCCCAGTGCCTCATTCTTCAAAATGATTAATATGCAGTCTTAATCCCCTGTAAGTCTACTTCTTTACTTTGACTCTTGTCCTAAATCTCATCCCATCTGCGACGTGTCTTCTGGGGAATACAGTTTCCATGTGCTTTTCATTGCCTTGGTTGCTGTAATGAATGTCTGCCATCCGTAAATTATGATAAGAGAAAACCAAGTTGGATGAATTATAGCAGTAGAATACAGAGAAAAGAAAATGTTATTAAAGAATGTGGATTAGTTGTGTTCTAAATACCTACCTAATTTGTAGTCATGACACTATTATTTTGATTCTTCTTTGAAAATTTTCTTAAATTTAATACCGTTTAGTTTTAATTGAGAGGAATTGTTTCTTCTCTGTTTAAGATTGGAATTTTTAGGGGGAAAAGGGGCTATTTTCATGTCTGTTTTATGGAAAATCTTTGAAAACATTTCACAGTACTTTCAGAATCTTTTGGATAGTCTAAACATAAATGATAGTTCAAAAGAAAGCACGTAGAAATAAAGCCACAGAAAATAAAACCTATTTGGGTTTTTGTAGAAGTCATACATTAACATGTTTAGCATATTTAGTAAATCAGAGAAAGTATTATTGTTTACTATGAAATGTCATATATAAGAGTTAAGAATTCATCTGTTTCTTCATTGAACACTAGAGGGCCATATGGTACCTTATTACTGCTTTTAATGTATTTAAATATTTAGTGGGTGCTTTTTATCTTACACTTTGTGTCCTAGTACACTGTTTCTTGCTCAGACTTAGAAATTAATATTTGGAGTAGTTATGTGCAGTGTCATATGTGAGATACCTAGTGTTCCCTTTTTTTTTTAACCAGAAGCTCTCATATATTCATTTTGCTATTTTAAAGCAACAGTGATAACAAAAAGTGAACAAAGAGTGAGCCTTGGGATGGCAATACATATGTGCCCGAACTTACTGCGCTTTGGGAATATGTGTACGTTTTTTGAAGAGCTCTCAAATATCTGCAGTTAAGTGCATTAAAAACAGAAGTCCTATCACCGTTGTTCAGGGCATCCTCACTGTAGATGTGAGAAAAGAATGATCCCTCTGAATGGCTATCTTTCTTGTTAGATTTCCTCTTTTGTTAACATAGAAGGTAATATTCTTGCACATAGCCTGATCATCCTGAACTAAAGAATATTTGAGCAGATGATTCTTCTTCCTCAATTTCTTTTAGTCACTTGGTGTGAAGAAATAAGAAATATGATCTGCAGTTCCTAGACAGGTGGTATGAATGAGTGAACAAAGTCCTGACTGAGCCTGTAAGATTGTTCATGTTCTTATGAAACTGCAGGACATGTGCCTGCCCTAAAAGGTACTAACATTTCAGTTAGAAAAGAAGGCATTGTGCAGGCTCCAAAAAACACTGACCTTGAGTCACATTTGACCTCTGAATTGCTATTACCTTTGATAGCTTTTAAAAAGGAAATTCAACATCTTAAATATAAAGTATAGACTTGGTTAAGTTTTTATTGCTTCCTCAGACATACTTTAGAGAACACTTTTCATTATTCTTTGGTATTGCCTTTCTTAGGGATTGGAATGAAAACTGACCTTTTCCAATCCTATGGCCACTACTGAGTTTTCCAAATTTGCTGGCATGTTGAGTGCAGCACTTTCACAGCATCATCTTTTAGGATTTGAAATAGCTCAACTGGAATTCCATCACCTCCACTAGCTTTGTTTGTAGTGATGCTTCCTAAGGCCCTCTTTTTTGGTACTGTTCTTCTGTGTATTGTTGCCACCTCTTCTTAATATCTTCTGCTTCTGTTAGGGCCTTACCATTTCTGTCCTTTATTGAGCCCATCTTTGCATGAAATGTTCCCTTGGTAGCTCTAATTTTCTTGAAGAGATCTCTAGTCTGTCCCATTCTGTTGTTTTCCTCTATTTCTTTGCGTTGATCACTGAGGAAGGCTTTTTTATCTCTCTTTGCTATTCTTTGGAACTCTGCATTCAAATGGGTATATCTTTCCTTTTCCCCTTTGCTTTTCGCTTCTCTTCTTTTCACAGGTATTTGTAAGACCTCCTCAGACAGTCATTTTCCTTTTTGCATTTCTTTTCCATGGGGATGGTCTTGAGCCCTGTCTCTTGTACACACGAACCTCAGTCCATAGTTCATTAGGAACTCTGTCTATCAGGTCTAATCTCTTAAATCTATTTCTCACTTCCACTGAATAATCATAAGGGATTTGATTAAGGTCATACCTGAATGGTCCATGGAGTTGCAAAGGGTTGGACATGACTGAGCAACTTCAC
>SJYC01144526.1:0-17103 GCA_006408675.1 Madoqua kirkii | reverse complement strand
GTGATTCCTTGACTATGCTGAAATAATTTTCTTCCAAAAATCTTTTTAACCTCATTTCTCCCATCACAGTTTATAGGAGACACAAACTCGAGGCATAGGGGCCAGAAAGATAATTTAAATGAATGAAATTAATGAAGTAGACTAAGTATACTACCTGGGGAGCCAAAACATTTTAAATAAAGGGGATGACTGAAACTTGGGATCCTAATATTGCCTATTTTCCAGTTTTCTCAAGTTGCACTGTAATTCCAGATTTTTCAATGATAATTTCTCAATTTTTTTTATGTTGGCATGCAAATTTTTCAGAAGCATTTCTGTGAGTTGGTTTGACCCATAGACTACCCATTTCCAGTGAACATGATATGTGGAAGAAGAAGAGTGTGCTGTTAATCAATCATTGCAAAATTAAAATAGTTTTCATCCATTAAGGGCATTCTGAGTTGGCTGGAACGGAAGAGCACCGTATAGAGAGCACAAGGTCCAAGCAGGACCCCAAGGACCTTTTAAGGTAGTGAGCTGCCAAATGAATTTGCCCTGTTTAAAAGAAATTGTATCCTAACTTTCACAAGGAATTTGATGTGGCATATATATATATATGAACACATAGAATAATCAAGTGTACGTGACAATCAGAACCAGGGAAAATAGCGAAGTAGACTATAAAGACAAAGCTGTGAGAAGAGGTAAGGAATGGGTTGCGATGAGTTGGACTCAGCTGTTACAAGTTGGCCTTTGGGGTCACAAAGAGTCATACACAACTGAGCAATTAAACTGAACTGAACTGGCCTCTCATAAGGACTAGTATTCCTTCAAGTGTGACCCATCAGAAACATCTGGCATGCTTACTAAAAGTGAAACTTGCTGGGTTACACTCCAGAACTACTTAACCAAGGAATATGTATTTTTTAACAAACTCCTACATGATTTTAATGTAGATTAAAGTTTGTGTAACCTTGGACGGTCTGTCTGCTTCCTTATGATAAAATTAAGAGGAGAAAGTTCTGTGTCCTCTCAAGGGAAAATATGTCGGTCTCTTCCACACACACAAACCCCCTTCTCTAATAATATATGAAAAGAATTACTCACATGGGGCTTCATGAGTGATTCAGTAGACAGTGCCCTCAATAGCATAACATCTATAACGCATCAGTGCTTTTACATACTGGTAAGTAAAGTGGTAAAGAATCTGCCTGCCAGGGCAGGGGATACAAAAGATGCAGGTTCAGTCCCTGGAGAAGGAAATGGCAACCCACTCCAGTGTTTTTGCCTGGAAAATCCCATGGACAGAGAAGCCTGATGGGCTACAGTCCATGGGGCTGCAAAGTGTCAGACAGGACTCAGCAACTGAGCACAAGATTGTGATCTCTGTGAAGGTTTTAAATACTAGGTCTGTCGTTTCATGGCACTTTGACCTTGGGCAAACTGTTAACCTCTCTTACACAGTTTTAAGGATGATAATAGTATCATAATACTGATAATAATAGTGATTGTCAGTATTATTAAGAAGATTCAATGAGATAATGTTTGTAAAGTACTTAGAAAGTAACTGGCAGATAATAAATCCTTAATGAAATGTTAAGTATTATATTTCATAAGATTTATTATAATGTAAAAAGATTGTGCTAAGGCTAGCTTAACAGACTAGTATAGGCTAGAAAATACTATGCAAAATATTTTTAGTTTCAAAGATATCAACTTATCTTAGGTGGGTTGAAACTATTCCACCAATTTTTGTCTAAGTTATTTTGACTTTTAGCATAGAGTTCAGCTGTTTGATATTGTAAATTTTGTTAGTACTAACTGTAAAGTGGTTTTGCTCCCTGACAGGTATTTGTTTTCCTAATTTGGTTGTTAATGTTAAACCTGGAAGGGATTTGAAAGAAAACCCAAAAGTACTTTTGGTAATCCTGGGGCTTTGAGTCCTCACATGAAGACTAGTTCTATTCAGTAATGCTAGTTCCTGAATTGAATAGCTGGAACTGGAATATATGCAAGAGAAAATTCTCTTTGGTACTTCAGTAGAAATTCTAGAATTGCTGCTTTATACTATAGAAAATATCTTTAGTTTTCATAGTTAAGAGATTATTATAAACAAACAAAAGCAGTCTTTACTAATGGAAGAATAAGTAAAAATGGTCTCTCCCTAGAATCTATTTTAGCAAACACATTTTATAAAGTGGTCTTTACTAATGGAAGAATAATTTAAGTAAAAATGGTCTCTGCTTAGAATCTGTTTTAGTGAACACATTTGTAAAGTGTTGGTGTAAGCTACTAAATGTGTCTGGTGTAGAAAATAGACTCGATTCCTCCTAAGGCTAAGAATTATTGTCAGAGTAGCACTTTGCCTGTAAAATTTAACATCTAATTATATGAAGTATAAATAGAAGAATGATGATTATATTTATAGGTCACCAGGGTTAAAAATAATGTATAAGATTGGGCGGGATGTTTCCAGAAAAGGATATTTCATTGAAATGTACCATGTTCTTCTGTTCGGTGCTCTTTGCTAATGCTACTATTAAAGATTACTTCTGTGCTTTAGAATAACAGTTGCCTTTAGAAAATGCTGTACTTTCAAAGTGAAAAATGCTTTCCCCACCCCTATCTTTCTGATTGGCCTTAAATGGCAATTACTAGTTGTTGAAATCAGATGCAAATAAAAAATGGACATATGAAGAGAATGCTGGTGAATTTTAAGAACTAAGTGCCAAGAGCCATTCATTTGGTTAGCTATGCTGCTAAGTGGCTTCTGTCTTGTCCGACTCTGTGCGACTGCATATATGGCAGCCTATCAGGCTCCCCCGTCCCTGGGATTCTCCAGCAAGAACACTAGAGTGGGTTGCCATTTCCTTCTCCAGTTTTAGCTAGAGATGTTGGTTTTATATGTCAACATTATAAATTTAATTGTCAGCAATGAATTGTTTGTACTTTACCAATATACCACCATCTGTTTTAGGGTCTAATGGGTGAAAAATTTAAATATGCTGAGGTGCATCTATAATGTTTATTACTTAAATTTTCAGTTTTCTGGTTTATTTCTTATTTCTCTGTTAGCTTTATAGAAAAGAAGATTAAAACATTTAGAATCATTATTCTATATCATTTAGAAATCAGTAATCTTATATTTAATCTTTATTATATTTTTATATTTCCTTAGAAAAGAACAGAGCAGAGATTGCAAATTATCTTATGTAGTGATTTTTTGAAACAAATTTAAATACGTTGCAAATACATGAAAATCTGTAAAGTTCACATAAAAAATATCAATTCTTACCTTCTTTTGTAAATGTAGACTGTCTGGCCTCACTGGGTTCACGTGTTTACATGACAGCAGTTAAAATACCTTTTAAATGGCCTTTGTAGTCCTTAAACCTGACCTGTTTCTCTCCTTTATTTTACCTGCGTGCCTCTCTAGGCATTTGAATTTTGCTTAGAATGAAGACAAAGGCGTGATTGTAGGAAACAGAAAAAGTGACTTGATTTTTCCTTTCTTAGTCACATCAAACTAGTTTGGATATAAATCCAAGTCAAAGTAATATGTAACTGCTGCTGCTAAGTCGCTTCAGTCGTGTCCAATGCTGTGTGACCCCATAGACGGCAATCCATCAGGCTCCCCCGTCCCTGGGATTCTCCAGGCAAGAACACTGGAGTGGGTTGCCATTTCCTTCTCCAGTGCATGAAGGTGAAAAGTGAAAGTGAAGTCGCTCAGTCATGTCCGACTCTTAGCGACCCCATGGACTGCAGCCCACCAGGCTCCTCCATCCATGGGATTTTCCAGGCAAGAGGGCTGGAGTGGGGTGCCATTGCTTTCTCCAATATGTAACAGTTTGTCAAATTTATTATTAAAATAACCAGAAACTTGCTAAATACCACATTTCTAATGGGTATTATCAAGGTAGGAATTTGTCACCAGAGTTTTTACCAATCTCCAAATACTTACTCCTTTAAATCTTCTTTCTAGCTTGCGTGCTAACTTTCCCATTCTCCTTAAATTCTGAGATGAGAGTCCTGCTAGGATGACTGTCGTCTTACAGCAGTGAGCCGGTGTTCTTGGAGCCCCTTGTTTGGCAAGATGCTTCAGTTTGCTAAATACCACATTTCTAATGGGTATTATCAAGGTAGGAATTTGTCACCAGAGTTTTTACCAATCTCCAAATACTTACTCCTTTAAATCTTCTTTCTAGCTTGCGTGCTAACTTTTCCATTCTCGTTAAATTCTGAGATGAGAGTTCTGCTAGGATGACTAGCGTCTTACAGCAGTGAGCCGGTGTTCTTGGAGCCCCTTGTTTGGTAAGATGCTTCAGTTATCTATTGCCACTTAACTGGCATCCCACAGTTTTGCAAATAACAATGGTTTTTATTATTTCTCATTGTTTTTGTAGGCTATGAATCTAGAAAGGGCTCAGCTGGGCATTGTCGATTTAAGGCTGAGGTCAGGTGGTAGCTGGGGTGAAAGCCCAGGCATCTGGAACAGCTGGGGGCTAGGCAAGAGTCGTTCCCTCCTCCTGTGGCCTTGGGACTTCCCCAGGCGCAGTCCTTTCACCTGCGTTAGTCTGGGCTGCTTCCTGGTGTGGTGCCTCCGGGCAGTCAGACCGCTTACAGCAGAGCTACCTTGTGAGTATTCCGCAAGCGAGAGGAGTATGGAGTCCCCTGTTTACAGCTTATCCTAGAAAGTCACATTCTGTCTTGGCTGAAACAGACTCACTTCCCAGTGGAAGGAGTGTCACAGTACATTGTCAGAACAGATTGCAAAGATGGGGGGCATTGCTGTGACCATCTTTGAGAAGCCTAGTGTGCTATGGGAGGTTGTTTCTTTGCTCTTATAACTTATTGTTTATATTTTTCATTTGTACTTCATAAAAATCAGACTCACTAAAACAGATTTCATATGTAATATCTGTATTTTGTGTAATTCCTTAAAATATAGGTGAATGATACCTCACAGTCTTGTCATGATATTAAGTGAAAGAAATCATGGCCTACTGGGAAGGAACTCAAGTCAGTGTTGTATCTTTCCCTCACATCATTGTACCACTCTGAAATAATACGTATATTTTTTTCTAGGCTCTGTAGCTGTAAACTTCCTTTAGATCTCCTGTTGATCTCAGAGTTTCCTAGGCTGCCCCCTCCATCCTGAGAACTTTCTGTTTCAGGCATAATCATTACTATAGGGACTGAATTTTGTCGTTTTCTTTGCTTTTAATCTTTCTTGATAAACAGTGTTTTATTTATTGGGAAGAATGAAAACTTGAACTGTCAGTTTAGTTTAACTTCAGCTATAAAATTAATGTTGATGTTTATCAGATGATGTATTTTGTTGACTATGTATTTTGACAGTGTAAAAGAGCTGATGGAATCAGCTATCAATCCGTTCAAGATATTAAAATATTTTCTATACTCAAAGTAATTCTGCACTTAAATTTGAGGTGAATATTTATAATGAATAAATTATTGAGTGAATATTGTTAAATCTCAGATCTGTAATAGTATATTACTGTAAATTGTATAATTCATGTCATAGAACTGTGTTTGTTGCTGCTGCTGCTGAGTAACTGCAATCATGTCTGACCCTGTGTGACCCCATAGATGGCAGCCCAGCAGGCTCCCGCGTCCCTGGGATTCTCCAGGCAAGAACACTGGAGTGGGTTGCCATTTCCTTCTCCAGTGCATGAAAGCAAAAAGTGAAATGAAGTCACTCTTTGAGACCCCATGGACTGCAGCCTTCCAGGCTCCTCCGCCCATGGGATTTTCCAGGCAAGAGTACTGGAGTGGGGTACCATTGCCTTCTCCGAGAACTATGTTTACCTCACTCAAAATAACTGATTTTTACTTACAATTGCATCAGAAATTCAACAGAAATATAATCATCTCCCCCCTCCTTACTATTTTAACTTCTTAAATTGTTAACACTGCCTTGCCTGGAAAATCCCATGGACCTGGTGGGCTGCAGTCCATGGGGTCACTAAGAGTTGGACACGACTGAGCGACTTCACTTTCACTTTTCACTTTTCATGCATTGGAAAAGGAAATGGCAACCCACTCCAGTGTTCTTGCCTGGAGAGTCCCAGGGACGGGGAACCTGGTGGGCTTCTGTCTATGGGATCGCACAGAGTTGGACACGACTGAAGCGACTTAGCAGCAGCAGCGGCAGCAACACTGTCAAATACCTTACATTTATTTTTCATAAGATAAATTCCTACAATGTGTTAAGTCATCAATTTGGTGAACTTCTGCATTATAGCTTAGTTTAATTTTTTTAAGGTATAGGAAAAAAAACTCCCTATGTTACTTATTGTACTTTAAAGAAGTATAGTATTATGTCCTTATTTATTACTCCCTGGTCTGTAGCACTTTTCAGAGTTTTTATGAGAGAAATAAATGGTTGATAAAATGTCTTTAGTTTAATTGAAAGATTAATGAAACTTTTATGCTTAAACTTGCTCATGAAAGTAAGTTAAATTATGGACCTTTTTTAAAAAGCTGAAATTAAAGAAGTTTTTGTCTTCTTTCTTGTACTAAAGTTTTATTTTGTGAATTGCAGGAAATTAAGTTGCTTTCAAATTACTCTATCATCACATGAAGTTTTTGCATGATTGAAATACCTGTAATTACTATGTCATTTTTGTCATTGTTGACTTAAAGGTGTAGCTATAATAATCATCTGCTAAATTCTTGGAGAGCAGCTGTGTAAGACCAGTTTTAACAGCTGGGGTAACCCAGCACAGACTATAAGAGTTGAACTTGATCTTGAGGCAAGTTATGTTATAGTCACTGAGAACTTCATACTAGACATTTCTGAAATAGTTAATTCAACCCAATAGTTGGGTTTTTGTTTTATCACAAATACTTCTTTAAACATTTAATAAAAATAGTGAGGAAAAGTATCTTGTTACTAACAACTAAAGTTCTAAGGCAAAATATGGGAACAAAATCCAAAGTCAGTTACTCATTTAAAAAAGTCAAATTCACTCTGAATGTCACTGTTTATGCCAGTTTGGTAAACATGAAATTAAGAGATGCTTGCTCCTTGAAAGGAAAACTATGAGAAACCTAGATAGTGTATTAAAAAGCAGAATCATCATTTTGCTGACAAAGGTTGATATAGTCGAAGCTATGGTTTTTCCAGTATTTGTGTACGGACATGAGAGTTTGGACCTTAAAGAAGGCTGAGCACCAGAGAATTGATACTTTTGAACTGTGGTGCTGAAGACGACTTTTGAGAGTCCCTTGGACAGCAAGGAGATCAAGCCAGTCAATCCTAAAGGAAATCAACTCTGAATATTTGTTGGTCAGAGCTGAAGCTAAAGCTCCAGTACTTTGGCTTGGATGCCAAGAGCCAACTCATTTGAAAAGACCCTATCCTGGGAAAGATTGAAGGCAAAAGGTGGCAGAGGATAAGGAGGTTACAAGCATTACTGACTTAGTGTACATGAATTTGAGCAAACTCTGGGAGATAGTGAAGGACAGAGGAGCCTGATGTTGCAGTTCCAAAGTGTTGAACATGACATAGTGATTGAACAATAAGAACAACCTAAGGTTAGGAAAGACTAAAAAACAATGACTTAGATACAGAGAGTAATCTGTCTCACTCTATATCCCAGAATAAATAGTATGCTTTATAATACCATATTTTCATCTCAAAAGGATATTGATTCTGATTTATTCCACTTTCAGTTGAGTTTAGTCACTCAGTCATGTCCAACTCTTTGCGACCCCATGAATCGCAGCACACCAGGCCTCCCTATCCATCACCAACTCCCGGAGTTTACCCAAACTCATGTCCATTGAGTCAGTGATGCCATCCAGCCATCTCATTTTCTGTCGTCCCCTTCTCCTGCTCCCAATCCCTCCCAGCATCAGGGGCTTTTCCAGTGAGTCAGCTCTTCGCATGAGGTGGCCAAAGTATTGGAGTTTCAGCTTTAGCATCAGTCCTTCCAATGAACACCCGGGACTGATCTCCTTTAGGATGGACTGGTTAGATCTTGCAGTCCAAGGGACTCTAAAGAGTCTTCTCCATCACCACAGTTCAAAAGCATCAATTCTTCGGTCCTCAGTGGTGGTATAATTTTTGGAATCTGGAAATTTTCTGTTTCTGTTAATACAAAAGAGTCACTTGTTGCTTAAATTCACAGACATAATAAATGATAGTTTCCCTGTCAAAAGTTTTTGATATGAGACTTTGAAAACTTATGGTACAAAATTGAAATACTTACAGGCTAATTTGTATCTTCCCAAGTGATTTGTTTTAGCTGATTCAAAAATAGTTTATGAAAAATAGAAAATCTTTATGCTGCTCACATGCTGTGGACTTTGGTCTGGAGCAGTTAAATCACGGGCCTTCTTTATAATAATGAATGAAAGCAGTCAAAATCCAGAATAAGCTGCTGTATATCGTATCATTGTTGTAAGAAAATTAGAGTGTATGGAACTGTAATACATTTTAGAAATACCATATCAATGTTACATGTAGCATTTGTATTTTAATAATCTGTGGCTAATGCAAATGTTTAGAAAAAAGAAAATCAGAGAGTGATAAGCAGGCAAGATATCTTGTATAGAGAATCTTCTCTTTATCAAAGCTTCCCCAATATTGAGTTCTTTTTGGATGGATAGTGATATCTGGAATCTTAAAATGCTACAACACAACTACTAAGATGTTCCAGCTCAATTTTTAAATAAAATTTTGAAAGAATTTAGGAAGTCTTTCTAGAAATTATTGAGGATTGTGTTTTAAAACATTCTAGTCCAAAATTATGATAGCTGGATTTTGCATCTTTGCTCACTTTCTTAGTGATTTTTAAGGTTGAAGTGTAATCTGCAAAGCTCTATGGTTTTTTTTTTCTTTTTTTATCCTAGTAGTAATGGCAGCTAGCAGTATTGAGCACTTACTAATGTAAAGCATTGTTCTGTGTCTCACTTACATTAACTGATGCAATCTTGATAACTGTCCTGTGAGGTAAGTTCTATATAGATGAAATTGAAGCATAGAGGCATTAATTTAAGGACATACCACTAACAAGTGATAGAACCCAGCTTTGAACTATGGCAGTTTGACTCTACCATTAATATTTCGACTTACTTATAATACTTTCATAATATTTGTTGATATCATTTTAAAAAGAGCTTGTCTGTTTTGAAAAATCCCAGTTAATGTTTTTAAAAGCATAATTTAGACTAAAAATTTTTTTTCTTGAACACATGGAACTAGCTGCATTTTAAAATATAGCCATTGGGGTTCTCCTACAGGTTGTCTAGTTTCCTTCATTGACTAGGCTTTTCTTCTGTATTTGAAGATTTTGTATTTTGGTCATTTCCATGCTAATTTAGTGAAGAAGGAAATGGCAACCCACTCTAGTATTATTGCCTGGAGAATCCCATGGACAGAGAAGCCTGGCAGGTTACAGTCCATGGGGTCGCAGAGTCGGATATGACTGAGCACACACACATGCTGATTTAGAACATTGCTTTACAAGTTCTGTTAACTTGATTGCTCAGAAAAAAAGATGAAACAGTAGTTTGGGAGTTAGCACTCACTTCGCTCAGTCACTAATGTTGTCTTCTTTTCACAGAAGTATATTGTAGACATGTAAGTGTTTGCTTGAGTTGCAGTGCTCCATGCTATCCAGTTGAGGGCAGCTACTTACTGATTTTAAAAATGAGTTGACTTAGAATGTCACCACTTTGCGTTTACCAAAACTTGATGTCTAGTGTAAAACACAGCATTTAATATACAAAACTGCTTTAATGTTCACTTTTATTATTTCCATAAATAATTTCTTTAAAATGAAAAACTAGTTTTACGTCATAATAATTTTGCCCTCTTAAAAGCAGTAAAATGAGCCCTGTTTATTTTAGTTTTAATTTCCCCAGTCCAAATTCTTTGCAATTCCAAATCTCCTCCCCTTTCCTTGCTTTAGGATCAGAATCCAAGAAGATTAGAGAAGTTCATATCATCCTTACCTTCAAGCTATCTACCTGTAAATGCATTGATTACAGAGTTTTTAGATAGAAAAGGGAAAACTGAATTTCAGTATGGTATCTTTATTAAGTGCAAGTTGAAATTGAAGTTGATCTGATTCATTTTTGTTTGCAGAACAGTTAAACTAGTGGAATATAGTACACTCTTCTAATTTTTCTGGATTGAAACAACACCATAGTTTAAAGTATATCTTCTGTGTGGTTCTAAGAAATGAATTTTGAGGGGTTAATTTAACTAGATATCACTGAGAGAGATTTTTTTTTTTTTTAAGAATAATGTCTCTGCATAAAGCTGTATGTAATATTAACAAAGTGGACACTGATAGTAACTTGGAGGAGGGCATTCTGCATGAGTAATTTCAACAAAGGGATTTATTTTCCTAATGAGAAAAAAACACTATATGACTGAAGGTTATTAAAATATATATATATATATATACACACTTGTGTTAAGAAATAAAGTGAGCACCAGATGAAATGCCGAGACTAGAATGAGGCTAGAGACACTCATTCTGCAAGGTAGTAAATAGTTCAGTGGGGCCATAGACGTGTTTTTCTTAGATATCAGTCTCAGCTTTTTCTGCCATATCAACTTACAGTTTTCTAGTACCTTCTCTCCTATCCCTAGATCTCTCTTGGTTTTCTCCCTCGCCCTGCCCAAGTGATTATAGTAGTATTCTTAGTCATTTACTTTTTTATTAAAACATTGTTTTTATTGTGATTAAATACCTATAACATAAAATTTACAATGTTTAAGTGTATAATTCACTAGCTTCATGCACATTCAGTGTTGCGCAGCTGTTCGCACTGTCATCTCCAGAATTTTTATCTTTTCCAGCAGAAATTCTGTACCCTTTGAACACTAGCTCCTCATTCCCCATATAAGTGGAATCATACAGTATTTTTTCTTTCCTGACTTACTTCAGTTTCTTAGTCATTTACTTTTTTATTAAAACATTGTTTTTATTGTGATTAAATACCTATAACATAAAATTTACAATGTTTAAGTGTATAATTCATTAGCTTCATGCACATTCAGTGTTGCGCAGCTGTTCGCACTGTCATCTCCAGAATTTTTATCTTTTCCAGCAGAAATTCTGTACCCTTTGAACACTAGCTCCTCATTCCCCATATAAGTGGAATCATACAGTATTTTTTCTTTCTTGACTTACTTCAGTTATCTTTAAACTTTGCCTGTGTTATGTCTGAGTTTTCTTGCTCTTCGGGCTGAGTGATGTTCTTTGTATATGTGTGCCACCGTTTTCACCCGTGCATCCATCAGTGGCTCCTTAGGTTGTTTCCCCACCTCTCAACTTTCGAGAATAATGCTGCTGTGAACATGGGTGTACAATTATCTGTGTGAGCCCTGGTTTTAGTTCTTTTGAGTGTATATCCAAAAGTGGAATTGCTGGACCACATAGTAATTTTTTGAGGAATCTCTCCATTTTCCACAATAGCTTTGTCCATCTTACATTCCCACCAGCAGCACACAGGGTCCCAGTTTCTCCACATCATTGCTAACAGTTATTTTTCTGTGTGTGTGTGTGTGTGTGTGTGTGTATAAGTAATAACCATATTAATGGATGTGCAGTGTGGTTCAGGTTTTGATTTGCATTTCCCTAATGATTAGTGATATTGAGAGCATCTTTACATGTGCTTATTGGTCTCTCTCTCTCTCTCTATATATATATCTATATATATATCTACTTGGGTGAATGCAGTTGTTTACTTTTGTATAACTAAAAAGTGTCACCTCTGCTAATGATTTTGCATTTTCAAGTATTAATTCATCTTAAATTGTGATGTCAGAGAAGGGTGTACTTTAAGAAAATAACATCATGGCTGGACTAGGGGTATTTCTTGTGTGTGGATTGCCTTCCCAGCAACATACTTGGTAATATTTACTAAGATAGGTCTCTCTAATCAAAGAAGAAATCACCCATTTCTGCCATTTCTCTTTTCTAATTCTCTCCATATCACATTCTAAAAATCTATAAATACAGTTGGAAAGAGCGAGAAGTGAGATGACTGGCTATTGGAAGAAGAAAATAGAACGGAAGGAGAGAACAAGCTAAGTAGCTGAGCATTGTGAATGGATAGTTCACATCTGTTATCTATCATCTATTTCAAAACTACTATCCATTCTCACACTAAGATTTTAAAAAATCTTCATAACGTTCTAGTTTGTGGGCTTGCATATGAAATGTAGCATAAACATTAACGTGGCGTTAGTGGTTAATTTAGGAAACTATTTGAGATAATGCTAGAAAGATGAGTTTAGGGCCACTTGGAGGACAGTTTTCATCTCCAAACTTTATCTTAGGCATTGGGGAACCATTCAGAGTTCTTGAGAAGTGGATTGTATAGCACATTCCATCTCCATGTTTTAGAAAGATATATCTGACTGTAGTATATCAGAGAAATTAGGCCCTAAGGATTTGTGATGAGCTGGTTAGTCATTATTCACTTTACTTTAATTCATCACAGGTTATATTTTTAAATATTTGGGTTTTAAAATATATTTAATCAGTCATGGGACTATTATACTTTCAAGTGGAATTGCTAAGCATTTCAGAATTATAGAGATTGAACTGAAATTTGCAAACAACCAAAATGTCACCTGTTAAGACTAACCTGAAATGTTTATTATTAACTATCCAGAACTAGAGTCAATTTCGTGTCTTAGTGAGTATGAGATAAAGAATGGTACATATGGAAGAGGAAAAGAGCTTACTAAAGACAAACACTTGAAGATACAGTGCTCATTCTGAATATAGCTAAGATAGGACAAATGTATGTTTATAGTTTTTGAGCATGCATAAATACTGCCTTAAATTTGAAGCACAGTTCAAAACACTCCTAAAATAATAATGCTGATATTTGCTTAAGAAAGGCAATAAATATTCAAAAGAAAATACAGTGATTAACTTTTGAATTTTTATGGAGAAAAGTTTGCTTTCACTTTCTAGGGCGTATACCCAGGTTAGTCGCTGGAGAAGTTTTCAAAGGGACCCTGTGGCAGGGCCCTGCTCTGGCTGTCTTACTGACTTTGGGAGGGCGGCTCACCAGCTGTTTGACTGGCAGGAGCAGGAGCTTTCACTTCAGTAGTTTGTAATTCCTGGCTATTCTAGGACAGTTTGCACTTCACCAAGCCTCAGACAGGTCAGGACATTTGGGAGAAGGTTGAAAGACAAAAGCAGCAGGCCTTGGGTTCTCAGCCTTTTTTTTAATTAGAAAGTTGTATCTTAATTTGGTGCTTAGAGTTTTTAGTAATGTGCCTGTATTACATGTAGAGAGTATTCATCAGCCAAGAGGAGTTTTAAAATGTCAAAACCGGGAAAGGCTACTCTAAGCCATGGCTTGGTTCCTGTTGATCTTAAAAGTGCAAAAGAGCCTCTACCACATCAAACCGTGATGAAGATATTTAGCATTAGCATCATTGCCCAAGGCCTCCCCTTTTGTCGAAGACGGGTAAGTCTTACACATTTTGAAAACAGGACTATTTGTTGAAATGAACTACTTCTGCCTCTTTTGGTGAAAACATGCTTCAAATTTCAATTGATATTTATAACTAAAACTACTCAGAGCATTATGTTGCCCCTGAAAACTTCTGTTAAGTGACAGTTTTAGTAACATGATAGAGAGTCTTGAGGGCAAGGTTACCTAATCTACCTTTTGTCTCTCTCATTTTTTTTTTTTATGGTATTAGAATTCTTTAAACTTACTTAAAATTGGTAAACTTAAAAACCGTGTTTTGAAATATGTTGGCAAATACTGAAAACTCAGATTTGTTGTTTTCATTTTGTGGGAAAAGTAAAGAGCTGGTGGGACTGTCCTTTAACATGGGAATTACAGTAGCTAGCTCTTATAAAGAGTTTATCTGGCACTTGAAGCTGGATTATTTTTAAATCACTATTTTTTAAATTAAATAACATAATAGAGACATTACTTTTTGCTGTTATGCAAAATAAAACTAGTGTGCTGCTGTGTGGCACTTACGATGTAGTTTATATATAGACAATCCTGAAGTAACAAACATTTTGTAGAATTTGTACTAATCTATAATCAGGTTATGATTTTCTGTATGTTCTTCAGGATAACATTCTCCTCCCCGCCAAGTTTTGACCCTGTTAACATTAATGGTTTTCTTGTATTTTTCCAGTTACTTCATATTGCCATTTTGAATTATTAACTAGAGTAATATATTTTTAGATTTAGTATATGTTTAGGATCCTGAATACATTAAACCAAAAAATAACCTGTCAGAAACGCACGTATCCGTACTATTAGTGTTTTAGCCCTTTTTAACCCCTTCCTCTTTTCTTTTAACTGAAAGACAAATATTCTATTAAACAAATAGGTTAACTTATAATACCTGAAAAATATTTTTCCTTTTACCAGTATGTAAAAGCACTGATGCGTTATAGATGTTATGCTATTGAGGGCACTGTCTACTGAATCACTCATGAAGCCCCATGTGAGTAATTCTTTTCATATATTATTAGAGAAGGGGGTTTGTGTGTGTGGAAGAGACCGACATATTTTCCCTTGAGAGGACACAGAACTTTCTCCTCTTAATTTTATCATAAGGAAGCAGACAGACCGTCCAAGGTTACACAAACTTTAATCTACATTAAAATCATGTAGGAGTTTGTTAAAAAATACATATTCCTTGGTTAAGTAGTTCTGGAGTGTAACCCAGCAAGTTTCACTTTTAGTAAGCATGCCAGATGTTTCTGATGGTTCACACTTGAAGGAATACTAGTCCTTATGAGAGGCCAGTTCAGTTCAGTTTAATTGCTCAGTTGTGTATGACTCTTTGTGACCCCAAAGGCCAACTTGTAACAGCTGAGTCCAACTCATCGCAACCCATTCCTTACCTCTTCTCACAGCTTTGTCTTTATAGTCTACTTCGCTATTTTCCCTGGTTCTGATTGTCACGTACACTTGATTATTCTATGTGTTCATATATATATATATGCCACATCAAATTCCTTGTGAAAGTTAGGATACAATTTCTTTTAAACAGGGCAAATTCATTTGGCAGCTCACTACCTTAAAAGGTCCTTGGGGTCCTGCTTGGACCTTGTGCTCTCTATACGGTGCTCTTCCGTTCCAGCCAACTCAGAATGCCCTTAATGGATGAAAACTATTTTAATTTTGCAATGATTGATTAACAGCACACTCTTCTTCTTCCACATATCATGTTCACTGGAAATGGGTAGTCTATGGGTCAAACCAACTCACAGAAATGCTTCTGAAAAATTTGCATGCCAACATAAAAAAAATTGAGAAATTATCATTGAAAAATCTGGAATTACAGTGCAACTTGAGAAAACTGGAAAATAGGCAATATTAGGATCCCAAGTTTCAGTCATCCCCTTTATTTAAAATGTTTTGGCTCCCCAGGTAGTATACTTAGTCTACTTCATTAATTTCATTCATTTAAATTATCTTTCTGGCCCCTATGCCTCGAGTTTGTGTCTCCTATAAACTGTGATGGGAGAAATGAGGTTAAAAAGATTTTTGGAAGAAAATTATTTCAGCATAGTCAAGGAATCACTGCTGGAAATTAGTTACAAGACAACTGAATGCTATTCTAGAAACATTTCTAGTAATCACACTAACCTGTTGGAAAATAGGCAATATTAGGATCCCAAGTTTCAGTCATCCCCTTTATTTAAAATGTTTTGGCTCCCCAGGTAGTATACTTAGTCTACTTCATTAATTTCATTCATTTAAATTATCTTTCTGGCCCCTATGCCTCGAGTTTGTGTCTCCTATAAACTGTGATGGGAGAAATGAGGTTAAAAAGATTTTTGGAAGAAAATTATTTCAGCATAGTCAAGGAATCACTGCTGGAAATTAGTTACAAGACAACTGAATGCTATTCTAGAAACATTTCTAGTAATCATACTAACCTGATTTTCCCAAACCTTCTGACTTTTTAGAAAATCAGAGTAATCTTACCTTTACACCCTCAACCCCGGACTTGTCCCACCCCCACTACCCTTTTTGAAACATAATGCCCTTATAGCAGATGCAAGCATTTGCCACAGCAATAGGCCTCGATGCCTTCCTCTCCCTACTCCCTTAAAAGTTAGTGTTAAATTGTGGCACATCTTAGAAGAAAAATGGCAATTCTTTTGGTGCTCAATAATATTGCTAAATTGAACCAAATTTTAACTATAAGCTACTGTTTTCTCCACATACATGTTAAAAAGTTTTAATGTCTTCATTGCATCAATAGAATCTAATATCTCTCATTCTCTAGGAAGGAGATCGTTTCCCACTGTATCCAGACATTGATCTGTGTGTGTGTGTGTGTTTTTACACAACTGACCAATTAACAGTCACTAAAATATCAGCATAATTTATTTAGTAAATGTAGCTAATTTCATAATTGGAGAAAAAGATCAGAAATCTAGCTCAGTGTTCAATCACTGAGGCTAGTGTCAGCCTGTTAAAATACAGCATTAAGTGTAATTTTCAAAAAATGTTAACGATCCAAAAAACAGCAAACATTACACAAAATATAACTATCAGAGAACACTGTCTATCAGAGCAGTGACGAAGTTGAGAAGTTCATGAGGATTCAAGAGGACTAACTCCTCAGTAAAATTTAAAACTAAAGATCAAAGTTTTATCACTTGTTTATAGTAACTAATTTGAGGAAATAACATTAACAAATATAAGGAAGAGAAACTAAAAAGATAAGGTTCTTTGAAGACTTGAACTGTATGGTTGCTCCTTCTCTGTCACATGGTCAGAGTCTCCTCTATGTGTGTGTGTGTGTGTGTGAAAGTCACTCAGTTGTGTCTGACTCTTTGTGACCCCATGGACTGTATAGTCCTCAAAATTCTCCAGACCAGAATACTGGAATAGGTAGCCTTTCCCTTCTCTAGGGAATCTTCCTAACCCAGGGATAGAACCCAAGTCTCCCTCATTGCAGGCGGATTCTTTACCACCTAGCCACAAAGGAAGCCTGAGAATACGGGAGTGGGTAGTCTATCCCTTCTCCGGATGATCTTCCCGACCCAGGAATCGAACCGGGGTCTCCTGCATTGCAGGCGGATTCTTTACCAATGAAGCTATGAGGAGGTAAACACTATACTTCCTCTGAGT
>SJYC01144525.1:0-26677 GCA_006408675.1 Madoqua kirkii | reverse complement strand
TAGTATGACCAGGTTTTATGGATTTTACTTACTTGATAATATATTTCAGTGTTTATTGTTCTAAGTTTTCTATTGGAGGAATGTTTTTTCATTTGGAGAAAATAATATGTTTTTATACTTAAAACTTCAATAGGAGA
The DNA here is from genome assembly GCA_006408675.1 of Madoqua kirkii. NCBI lineage: Eukaryota > Metazoa > Chordata > Mammalia > Artiodactyla > Bovidae > Madoqua > Madoqua kirkii. The sequence continues at coordinate 26,540 of SJYC01144525.1, read as the reverse complement.
ATATACAGATAGAACAAGAAATTATTTGTTGCTAATGGGATTTTTAAAACTTCTTTCTGGAAAATAATATTTGCCATTGACCTGTCATGTATATTATTTTTAGCTATAATTTTCTTCTACTCTTCCCATAGTTTTAAAGCTATCTTTTTTTTATCTGCACAGATGGTCCATATGCATAGTTTTGTAATTTATCATTGATTTATATAGTTTTACTGTCTTATGGTTATCTCAGTTTTTGTCATCTTAGTTTATACGTTTATATTTCTGAGTTTTAGTGTGATGTTTGTACAGTTTAAATGACAGCCTCTCCCAAAGTATATTGCTATTAATAATCTCTACTACAGGAGTACTTTTCATGCTAGCAAACGCAGCTGCCAGAAATACTTGCCTGTTTCTTAAAGCACTACAACTAGGTCTTAGATTTCTGACATAGCTTTGCCTTTTGCCCCAATCCAGGTTTACCTTTTATTTTTATTTTTTAATTCTAGTCTAGCTATGATTAATTCTTTTTAAAAGTAGTTGTAGCAAATCTGCTCTTCTAAAATGTCTTGATGCCTGAAAGAGATTTCATGAGACTCAACATTTGTTTCATGAAACTCTTAATCAAGAGGAAATATTTCCTTAACCTACAGAAATAATGAAGGCTTTAAAAAGCCAGCATCATGTTCCCCTCCCCCATACTAGTCTATTCTGTATCTGCCAGGTACATTTGTGCCACTTTCTCCAAATGCTTTCCGTGACCTCGCAGTCAGGCTTCTCTCTGGATGGAACCTTCCTCCTAGCACCGCTGGCTCCCACCTATGTCCTCATCCATAAGTGGAGCATACTGGAGCTGTGGCCATTGCCTTTGGCTCTTTGATTTACATGTGCTGTCTAGTGGTGTTATTTGGCAGCTTCATTCAGTTATCTTGTCTCCTCACTTGAGGCTATAAATCTTAGACTTCAGAAATTACCTTTAATATCTTTTTATGTATGACCAGGTTGTTGAAGTTTTTGTTAAGTCTAGAAAGTTCTTTAAGGAGTTTTGATACTGTTAGAATATGACATGTTTTTGTTTACTAAATACTTTCAAATGACTGTGCAGCTGTGATTTTGAATATTTCATTTTCTAAATATAACTAAACTCAGATACAGTTTGACGCTTAATCTTAAAAGTAATTACTACTTAGCAGTTTTGAAAATGAACAAGAAACAAACATAGGGTATACTCATTTAGGTTGCACTTATGAGGGTCTGCCAGAGCCAAAAAAGTCAGAAAATATGAAAACTGTTAGAAAACTTTAGAAAGAAAGAAGAATGGAGTGGTGCTGTGAGCAAGTTTGGAGAGTGATTTTAATAGATTCTCTGATTTTTTTTTTAAGTGCATAAACTAAAATGGAGCTTTCTAAAGTTTTTTTCCACACATGTATTCCATTGGAACTTGGGGAAAAACTGGCATTTTCAGATCATCTGATATCTTTTATTATCACTTAATCAACAAAGGAATTAACTGGTTACTACATATCAGGAGATTTTGTTTTAATCCTGTCAGTTTCTTAACAATGTTTCCTATATCATGCAAAAGATGAGTAAGCAGAATATAAACTGTAAATTTTCTTATGGTCTTATTTTTTTGTATTGTGCAAGGCAGTAGCTGTAAATAAAAAGATGATTCTTCCCTTCTTCCTGTGGATATACAAAAATTAAAATCACAGTTCTTTTGAGCGTTTTATAGTTAGTGGTTAAACCATAAATAAACCCTTATAGTACAAAGGGTGGTTGCTTAAATGGACTCCTATACCAAACACTGCAGTAGAATGAGAGGGCCACCTTAGTCTCAATGCAGATGGCGCAAGAAAGGCTTCACAGCACCTTTAAAATGGGAAGGATGCTGTTTGCTAAGCAGGAGATCAGAGAAGTTGTGGACAGAAGAAACTTGTGTTATTGCTTGGTCTCACATATTGGGTTTTTTTTTTTCCCCCTTTAATTATACTGCTGCAAATTATTCACTTATTTCTGGATATGAGATTTATTAACAGTAATAACAGTCCCAAAATATGTATTAACTTAGAAGAAGGTTGGAACTTTTCTAGAATCTGTAAACATAACAGTGAATTAGGTGGACATTTGCCATGCCCTGATGGAGCTTAGATTCTAATTCAGGGAAGCAGAAAAGTAATGTTAATATTTTGACGTTGCTAAAACAGGGTAACAGTATAATACGAGTCTAACGAGATGCAGGGGAGACACTGTTCTGAGTACTTTCCACATATGAACTCATCTAACACTTACAATTACCCCATGAAGTAAGAAACTGCATTATGTTCTCCCTATTTTGTAGATATAGGATCCAGAGGTGTAGGAAGTTTAGCTGACTTGCCCTAGAGCTAGTAGATGATGGAGCTAAGATTCTAACCTGGGTGTGTAGCTGCTGCTGCTGCTGCTAAGTCGCTTCGGTTGTGTCCCACTCTGTGCGACCACATAGATGGCAGCCCACCAGGCTCCCCCATCCCTGGAATTCTCCAGGCGAGAACACTGGAGTGGGTTGCCATTTCCCTCTCCAATGCATGAAAGTGAGAAGTGAAAGTGAAGTCACTCAGTCATGTCCGACTCTTTGCGACCCCAGGGACTGCAGCCCACCAGGCTCCTCCATCCCTGGGATTTTCCAGGCAAGAGTACTGGAGTGGGGTGCCATCGGGTGTCTAACTACAGCATCATTAAACACTGTGGTATATTGACTGGGTAAGGATTTGCTGAAGGAATCGTTTCAAGGGTTAACTTTTGCCATGTAATCTTAGATTTTAAAATATGACAGAGGATGAGATGGCTTGATGGCATCACCAACTTGATGGACATGAGTTTGGGTGGACTCCGGGAGTTGGTGATGGACAGGGAGGCCTGGCGTGCTGCGATTCATGGGGTCGCAAAGAGTCGGACATGACTGAGCGACTGAACTGAATTCATATTTTGTTTTCACAATTTATGATGACTTCAATAACATTGTTTTCTAGATGTTTTTGTCATCTTGTGATATCAAAGTACTATGTTGTGCCTCAGTTGTCAGATATTAATGCAAAGAAAATTATTGTTTGTAAATCTACAGCTACAGCATAGAAATAACTGCCATGAATTGTTACCCCCTTTTGTTGATAACAATCAGGGCAAACCTATTTAAACTTGTAGGTCATATTTTACAGAAACTAACTTAGTTTAAGATGTGGAGTATGGGAGACAGATGAAAAATATGCTAGAAATAAACAGGTTACAAAGCTTCTGGCTGGGCAAACAAGTATGAAATAAACCTATGGTCCCTTGTCTGTAGACCAAGAGTCCAGTAAGCCCTGAAAACAAAATGCTTTAACATGTTATCCAAATCTAACCCTGACTAACATAAGACAGTCATGTTTATTGTTTATCTAAGTATTTGTATATTTTGCTACAGACATGTTCATATGTGATATACTAGAAGTGTTCTGCCATGCACAGCATATGTTCCATGTTACCCACTAAACTCCAGACAGTTTTGAAATCAGGAACACAGCTTTCTCCAAAATTGTGGCACTAACTGCAGACCTTTGAGTTTTACAGCTATCATCCACATATAAAAAATGGAATATACTTTGAAATGTTGAAATAACCTAAGCCTTAGGTCTGTCTACATTCATATTTAAATGCTTTACATTAATACCTAAATTTTATTAACCCAGTTATGGGCAGCTCCATATAATATGATGATAGTTCATACTATATATTAGTATGAACTATATATAAGTTCATAGCTTATATATTATTTTTCTTCAGTGATTAAATGCAGCTTATACTAGCAGACTTTAAGTGAGGAAGGAGCATGTCAGCCACTTACTTTTCTCAGTTTTCTGCACTAAATTAATTTTCATTCTGCTAATGTGTATTAGACATATACATCTCCTTGTATGTGATGCTAATGTAACAAAGATGAATGAGGCAGTAAAGACTTTCCCTTAAGAAGGCCACTGATGCTTTTCTGTCTCTGAAAGACTTATCTTATTTTCTCCTTTCCATGGTCACATATCAAAATCAGAGGAACACAGATTAATTAATCCATTCAGTAAATAAGCATCTGTTAATTTCCAGGCACAGTTCTAGTTACAGTATTAAACAAAACAGAAAAAAAAAAAAGACATACCATTTTTATAGTTTAATAGTTCAGTGACCCTCAGATTTCCACCTCAGTGTGGACAGAATGGACTTCCCAGGTGACTCAGTGGTAAAGAATCCACCTGCCAATGCAACAGACGTGGGTTTGATCCCTGGATCAGGAAGATCCCTAGAGGAAGAAATGGCAACTCACTTCAGTATTCTTGCATGGGAGGTCCCATGGACAGAGGAGCCTGGTGGGCTACAGTCCATAGAGTGATAAAGAGCTGGACATGACTGAGCACACAGGCACACACATGGATATCATGTTTGGTCTGCTTCAGTATAGAGTGTGTCACCAGACACTTTTATTCAGTTGTGTACTTCTCATTCGGAGAAGGCAGTGGCAACCCACTCCAATACTCTTGCCTGGAAAATCCCATGGAGTCGCTAAGAGTCAGACAGGACTGAGCGACTTTGACTTTTCACTTCCATGCACTGGAGAAGGAAATGGCAACTCACTCTAGTGTTCTTGCCTGGAGAATCCCAGGGACGGGGGAGCCTGGTGGGAGGCTGTCTGTGGGGTCGCACAGAGTTGGACATGACTGAAGCGACTTAGCAGAAGCAGCAGTACTTCTCATTTCCAAGAGGGTTGGTGATCATTTATTTGTGTTATGGTTTCTCCATATGTATATAAGGATGCCTCCATACACATACATATTAATACATATGCACACACTCTGCCTCACTGGATAGCATTATGTTGGTAACTTAATTGAAAAATACTACGATCTATACGTTTTCAAATACTGCTGGGTAGTATCCAGTATAGAATATTATCTTGAGGCTCTGAAAGATTAAATATGATGCCATACTATTTCGTTTTTCATGTTCTTGCTAGAAAACTTTAGTCTTTAATTTCAGGCTCACCATAGTGATTTCTTCCTGGATTGTTCCTAAGTCAGAGTTAGAGTTCTTAACCCTATCCCTGACTTGTTAATGGAAACTTGCATAAATTAATGTGTCTCACATATAAATCAGTTAAATAATGGTAGATATAATTGTGGTAGATGTAAATAATGATATTATAATGTAGGATTTTTTAAAAATGTGGTATGTTTTTCTGTAGGAATAATACTGGAAAGGACTACCATTTGTGGTAAAACCAATGACATTCTTAGTTTCTTTTACAAGAACTTATCAATGTAGCACATCTCTTTATTTGCATATATAGTGCTTTATTCCTATAATGGGTAGAAGGTAAAATAATTGTAGTAGGTTTTTTAAAAGTAAATCTAAGTTTCTCTTGTGGTTTTGGTAATGTCTATGTGTGTAAGTTTATGTATACATTTATGAGCTTTATTGAAATTTTTTTAGATCTTGGGGAAACAATTCAACAGTATTTCTCAGACATTAATATACAAATATTGACCTCAAATGCACATAGCTTATTAGCCATTTTTTAATTTACTTTCATTTTTTAATGATCATGTAATGTTGTGGCTTCTCTGTAGCTCAGACAGTAAAGAATCTAGTTACAGTGCAGGAGACCTGCGTTTAATCCCTGGGTTAGAAAGATCACCTGGAGAAGGGAATGGCAACCCACTCCAATATTCCTGCCTGGAGAGCTTCATGGACAGAGGAGCCTGGCAGACTACAGTCCATGGGGTCACAAAGAGTTGGACACAACTGAGCAACTAACACTACATGTAATGTTGGGGAAATCTATTTTGAGAGGAAAAAAAACATGATAATGTTGGATGAAATTCTCTTAAACATCTTGAAAATGAAAATTGAAATCTGTGGGTTATTCCTATATTTAATTACATTTTTATGTGTGGATGATCTATCATTCACTTGGGAGCAATTTAAACAGCTTAAACAGCTTTTTAATAATCCACAGATATCTCTACATTATCAGTTCAGATTTTAAAATGTCATTGTTACTACTAGTTTGAACATGTAGGGGCAGTATAGTACTGTTTTTATAAATCTTGTCTGAATTTGTGAGTTTTTAAAAAATCTTTAAAGTGTTGTTAGAAGCTTTTTTTTTTTGGAAGTACAATTTCATATCTTATTTTTTAAAGGATAATTGGTACTGTTTTATTAAGTTGGGACTATTCTTTCAGTTCAGGTATATATATATATACACACACACTATACAAAAGCTTTTATATTATAGAAGCTCATGGTCTTGATTTATATTTGAAGTCAAAGACTATGTTAAGCTAATTAACAGGGAAAATGCATGTTTATGATTAGACAGTAAAATAGAGGACAAGTGGATTCACAGAAATACAGAAATAGTGCAATTTTGTTCTTATTCATTTTGTACCAGCCTTTCAAAATTAATGCTTAATCATGAGAATTTTAAAAGTTAAGTCTTAATTTTTCAACCTGGTAAGTAAACAAAACTTAAAACTCCTAAACACTTACTTTAAGATTCCTTAATATGTAAATAATTTTTCAATAACAAAATGATTGAGTTGTTACAAAATTTATAGTAGCTTTTTTTTCACTTAAGGCAATCTGCATTTAATAACTAAAAAGCAACAAATGAGTAGTTATCTCCTCTATCCATTCCATTTATTTATTTCATCTATTCAACAACTATTAGAATCCAAGAACTTCTTTAGGTGTTTGGAGTACAGCAATGAATGAAGCAGACCCAAATCCTCGCCCTTGTGGAGGTAATATCAGAGTGGTAGACTGTTTAAGAGCATAGAGATAGTCATTTAGACTGGGCTGAAGTTTTTAGCTTCATCCTTTATCAAGCCTCTGTAGGATGGAGATAATAATAGTACCTACTTCACAGGATTGTTTTAAGGGTTAAATGAAATAATGTGTAGAATGTATAGTTAATCATATGATAAGAACTTTGTAACTGTTACGAAGTCTACCTAAGACTTATTTAGATGTGCTGGTAAAAATTATAAGTAATTCTCATGTAATAGCACTTCTTTCACTGTGATTTATATTTTGAATATTTTTCATTTTTAGTTTCTTCAGATTGTGAGAGAAAATGCATAACACCAATTTTAAATGGTCATTTTTCTTTAACAGTTTCCTGAGTGACTGTTAATCTCTAAATGGAGCGATACTGCACATAAAAAAATTAACCTGCTTTGTATCTACTTACATTCCGTAGATTCCTTCAGTGTGACTCTCATGTATATAAAACTTAACCCCAAATGCCTTCCTGAATTAAGAAGGTAACATGTGACATCTTAGTATTTTGTTTAGAGTTTCAAATGTGTTGGCTTCAAATATCATAAACTTTTGAAAAATTAAATTTCTATATAAAAATTAAAAACATAGTTTGTCAGTTCACATGTTAGTGGTTAGAATGTCTAGGAAATAGTTTCCATAATGGTTTTAAAGTTCTGTCTCTTTCTTTCCCTTAAGGCCCCAAAATATGTTAATTAAGAAATGAAACATAACTTGTTAAAATCTTTGAAAACTGGCTTTTCCAAATGACATCTTATTATTACTATATAAGGATTGAGATTTAAAAATTAAAGAGTAGGTTCACAAGTCTTAACAAAAGTACTTAGAAATTTTAAATCTATCTTTGGTATCCTGTGCTGCTCTTATTTCTTTTTATTTTTCAGTTATGTGGAAACCCCACGTTTAACACACATGTGCATACGCAGGCACAAATACACATCCCCCAAATGCACACAAATAAAATTCTCATCACCACCACCTCCCTGTTTAATAGCTTATCTGCTCTGTTCATGCGACAACTGCTTCATTGAGGGGAAGTTGTTGTTCTGCCGTTTTCATATTAGCTTTGTTATCATGCAGGATTTTCAGCTGCTCACGCTCATTACCATACAGCTGGTATGTAGAAACGAGAAGGAAGCAAGCAGAAGTTGCACTGTCTACAAGAATAAGAAGCTCTCTTGCAGATGGGGTGCTGGCAGATGGGGCATGTGTTTGAACAGGTTTTACTAATAACAGAATGCATTAAAAATCATTCTGAGAAAGTCTAAGGTCAGTGCCATGGATTCAGAGCTTGAGAGGTTGTTCAGCTTTTTGTAGACCTTTTTAGAATATTAACTAACTCTAATGCAAAAAAGTAATAAATGGCCAACCACAACCTCTTCCAAAAATTTTTTTATCAGTTTTCCTTTTTAAAATTTTAATGTATTTTGTTTCTTTTTAATCTAATTTAAAATGCACTAGTACTGTTAGCTACTGTTTTTCATCACCTTGTACTTTATTTTGTAGTCTTCAAATATATTTAATGTTCCCAGAGTATGTTTATATACAAAAGTGTTTTGATATATGTGCTTTGAACATGTAAACATTCTCTGAGCAGTGTAATGACATTCTTCAGCTTTGATATCTGATAATTTGATTAGAAGATGAAAACGAAAGAGGATTTGGAAATCCATGTTTGTAGTGTTGACCACATTGAATGTTAAGATGAGATATATTCTATCTGCATTCAAAATTAAGTGATGGAATGCCCTGTATGTATTTTTTGTTAAAATTATTACTTGTATATTTTTCATATTCACAAAACCAAAATGAATAAAGTAGTAATTAAAAAAATATCAGTAGTTTTTAAAGGATATTTCTGTAGGATCTTAGGAGAAGGCAATGGCATTCCACTCCAGTACTCCTGCCTGGAAAATCCCATGGACAGAGGAGCCTGGAAGGCTGCAGTCCATGGGGTCGCTGAGGGTCGGACACGACTGAGCAACTTCACTTTCACACATTGGAGAAGGAAATGGCAACCCACTCCAGTGTTCTTGCCTGGAGAACCCCAGGGATGGGGGAGCCTGGTGGGCTGCCATCTATGGAGTCGCACAGAGTCGGACACAACTGAAGCGACTTAGCAGCAGCAGCAGCAGTAGGATCTTAGTGTTTTGACCCCTTTCATTAAATATACTGCTTTTTGATACATCCAGTCTCAGTGGGAGATGGTGATAAAAAGCAGGTAAAGCCAAGTGAGGCTAGGCAGTTATATGTAAGATATTCAGTTTTTGATTTAATTTTAATGAAAATAGAACTCAGCCTGTTGTTCTGTTCATAGAGATTAAGATACATATTGCCAAAAGTTTTTTTTAAGCTAATATTAGTTATAATGCTTTTGGTAACTCTCAAAAACTTTCATGCTATATATAGATTTCCTGTCAGTAAAATAGACACACAAAAATGCGATCTATTAGGTTAATACCTGTGAATCAATAGAACGTTTGATAGGTGAGATCTGTCGTAAATGGCGTACATTAAATATTGTTAAACTGTATGCTGCCCTTTACAGGTCAAAGTTTATATTCTATTGCGCATTTTTAAAGGTACAGGAAGTTCTAAACCAGGTTGCCTTTTAAACACAGGCAGTAAAGACAACTACATTATTTTCTTCCAGTTTAATTTATAATTGAATTGTATAACTGGTAAATATGTAGAATTTTTTTTTCCTGAGAAGAGAAACATATAAAACATAAGTAATAATGTGTATAATACAATACTAAATAAATAATAAATATATGAAATGTTTTATATATCATCTTGCCTTATTCTGAATTATGAGTTTTTCAAATTATGCTGAAAATTAATCTTTTTCAATTATTAATCCCCTGTAGTTCTGCCATCTTAGATTATATATCTTACATTCTTAATTATTTTATATAAATATTACTTATTGATATTCTGATATGTGCAGGAAGTGTGTGAAAAGCTGAGGTACAATAGGAATCAAAATAGATGTGGTCAGTGCTTTTATGGAACTTACAGTCTAATGGGGAAGAGAGACAATTAATGTGTCCACACTGTGACAGGCTGTTGGGTTCACGGCCTGTGATTCATAGCCTTACAGTGGGGAGGAGGTGGCTCTGTGAAGGACATTAGCGATGACCTATACACAGGTAATTCCCACACTGTATCTTCTATCTGGACCTTTTTTCTGAGCTCCAGAGCCGGTTGGAGCGTGATAATGACTTGAGACCTGGATGTCTCAAAGACACCTCAAACCGAGTAAGACTGAAAGCAGAACTGTGATCCTCCCTGCCCTAGAAAACAGAAACGAGCACTGACCTTGCTCAGCGTCCTGTGTCATCTTCCATCCAATTGTGTAAGAAACCTTAACTGTTCACTTCTGTCCATCTCTCTAGTCCAGGCCAGCATTTCCTCTTACATGGCCTGATGGAATAGCTTCGTCCTTGGTTTCTCCACATCCACTCTCACTCATTCCCCATTCTGTCTTAACATTACATTCAGAACAGTATTGCAGGTTTATCTGGATCATGTCCTTCCCTTGACTAACTGTATTTTTCATTACTCCCAATATAGAGAGCAGAGCCCTGTGTGAGGTCTTACGCAGTCTGGTCGCTCTCTGCTTCCCTAGCTTCACCTTGCGCCTGCCACAGTATCCTGACTCCATGCACTGCGGCCCTGTGCGTGCCCCTGCCCACCACAACACAGCGTAGTTGCTCCTCTAAAGAAGAGAAGCCTTCTCTGAACCCCAAACTAAGTCAAAACCCTGCTGACTAGCTTCCGTTTTGCTCTGTTTTGTTTTATTGTCTTTCTCCCCTACTACATTGTGAACTCTAGTCATGAAGCAGAGACTGTACTTAACTTACGGAGAATAGGCAACCAAGTGAATGCTGGACGAATGAGTGTCTCTGGTTATTAAAATAACCATATAAATCTAAATTTGTTGTAATTACATATCCTAGTATAGATAATATAATTATGTATCCTAGTATATCTAACATAGACAATTACAGCTAGTTGAAAGAATAAAATGTAGGATAGACTCAGAGATATGCATGTGTCCCCAGTGATGTTTACCGCTGGAAAGTGGTAACCACACATGGATCAAACTGAAGATGGATTGGCTCTTAGAAAAAGGTCACGTGTGATGAAATTAAGGAACATGGCCAGAGTGATAATCACGTATTGAAGAGTATGTTGTGATGTACTCAGATGGAAAAGTGCTGTGTTTGTGTGCATGTATACATATGCATGTATACACATACACACATACATTACTTGGTTAATAAGTATTTTTAAGTTGTCTACTGAACTAAAAAATGAAAAAGTCGTAGTTCCCTGTTAGGTGTATTTGGCTTAGAGTAAATAATAGACCACTTGAAGCAGTTTCTTCAGTAAGTATTATGATATCTAACTTTTGCCTGTTTTGCTGTAGTTTTCACATCATTATGGTAATGGTGAAAAACCCAGTAGTTTCTTTGAAATGACCTTCCAATGGAGATACTTTTGCATATTCTGTTCTCAGCTCTGTTTCATTATTTCACATTTGGAGAAAATAAAGCATGGAACATGAAGAAATAAGAGTCAGGAGCTAGAAGTTCTTAAGGGATTTGAGAAAAGGAGGCAAAACTCATGTACTGTTGTGAGCACCTTCCATCAGACTTTCTGCCTGTCTGCCTGTTGATGGCTGTGGAGCCTCAGTACAGCGTCCCAATTGATGGGAGCAGTTCTCCGCCAAGGAAGTATGAGCAGTAGATGTTCACTCTTTGGCTAGCTGCTCTTAGTAAATTCCCACAGTAAAGTATATCCAGAGTCACAGTTAGTTGTGTGATTTGTCTTTTCTTTCTCTGTGCCCACTGCGAGTCTTAACATAGATTTTCTCCACACATCACATGTTTGCACACTGAGACAGCCTGGGAAGCATCCTAAAGATTTCTTAACAATACTTCTTGCTATATATATATGTATGTATGTATGTATGTATGTATGTATAAAACCCTATTTCATTTTCTATAAACTGGAGACCAAGCTCTGCCTGTGGTTAAATCTCAGTTACCAGTTTAATAGTTGTGTGACCTTGGGAATGTTACTTAAATTCACTGTTCCTATTCCGTATCTGTGAAATGAAGTGATAATCATACCTACTTCGTAGGGCTGTTGCACAGTTTCACTGAGTTAATATAAGTAAAGTACCTAGAAGGGTGTCTGGAATACATTAAGTTTTCTTCCCTGTATACTTCATTTTCTTAGGAGAACATCTTTTTTTTTTTTTTAAACATTGCTTAGTCAAAGTTGAATATTTTTGATAGTAAGCACTGAAAGAACACTCAAGTCAGATTAAAATCTGGTGTTTATTTTTTCTTTATTTTGGTTTAAAATATTGCCATGTGTGAAAACTTTTTTTTCTCTCTCTAAGTCTGTGTGTTGTTGTATAAATTGGGCAGTTTTATTTATCAGGTACATTGATTTGTCATGTTTTTATTGGCTTGTCTGTCCTTCTCAGTTGAGAAGTTCTCCACGATAGGGACTGCATCTTGTTCAGTTTTGTATACTTTTTGCTTAGAGTGTGGCTTTCAGTATCTCTGGCTAACTATTTCTAGAATGTGGTAGTCTAGATCTATAAAAATAAAATGTTTAAGTCACTATTTAGTTTTCTCTCCCTCTTATTTCATTGTTTAGAAAATAGAGAACTATTCTACAACTCAGGGTTCATTTGGATGACACTGATAATGTTAAAATGAAATTTGGGGTTAGAAGATCACCATAAATTTTCCTCACAGTACTTTCCTTTTCCTTTGTTACTTTTATATCAACAAATATAGTGAACTTCACAATGTTAAGGTCTTTGAAATAAATTAATTGGTGAGGAGTAAATTATATCTTGGCCTAATGAAATCTATTTATTATAATTGTTTAATAAAAGCTAGTTGAGTAAAAATATCTTAGAAAATGCCATCTAATTTTAATCTTTGCTTTTTTATATTGTGATCATGATGATGAATATGTCTTCATTTAACATCTCTTGAAAAATATTTTAAGTTCTTGATTTGCTATTTTGTGTCCTGATAGAATAACTTTAAAGGGAAGATTTAAAATGGAGAGGGTTGTGTGTGTCTGTGTGTGTCTTTATCCCAACAGCTAAAAAATACTACAATAAAAAGAAGTTCAGCATCTTTTTGCTATCTTTGACTTTATATCCTTTGGTAGACTTAAGTTATTCCTTATAGAATTTTTTTTCTGCATGTTGTAGACATTTGAACATGCATTGACTCAATAAAAATAAAATTTTTAGATTTAGGTTTTTTTTAATGTTCTCCTACCACCACATAGCAGTTTTCAACAAACAAGTTGTGTGCGTAGAGCAGTTCATAATTGTTGTATGCAGATTTGTTTCATAGTCATCATGCCATCATTACATACCATGCTTTCTTATAACTGCTGGGAAACCAATGATATCCATTCTACAAAAAGAAATGATTATAGAGTCATGTATCGAGTGTGACAGACTTTCAAAGTTAATTTGTAAACATTTGGGGACCTTGAGTATTTATAGATAAATATTTTTTAACTTATGTGCTAAATATTAAATAATTTTTTAGTAAAGAAAATAAACTTATAAGTTAAATGTTTCTGTTACAGTAGTATTGCCAAGATGTCAAAGTACTCCTAAACATCAATCCTATAGTTTGCTGCCAGTCAAGGACTGCTGTAGATCAGATACCTTTTTAGATTAATAGTTACTTTGAAAATGTTTCCACGACAGGCAAAATCTGCCAAACCCTACTCATGACTACTTCCAGCAGAATTTCTTTGTACTCAGATTTTATTTACTGACTCTTCAAGCCTTTTGGAATCTCCTGAAATGGTAAGGGATCATGTAAGTGTTAATGCTAGTCATATAATTCTTGATAGTTTCAAGCAAAGAATGCAGTTTGTTAAATTATATATACAGTAATTGCTTTAAAATGTAAATTGATGTTTCTAAAATGAATATTTCAAATCCTCCTTTTTAAATGTAGTAGGGGCATGATTACTAGGTTCTTCCCTACTAACTTGACAGCTACATCAAACACTTGAATACTTAAAGAGCAGCAAGCTACTCTAAAATAAGTAAAGAATTGATTAAAGATCAGTATGATGTACACTTTCTAGAGGAAGAATGCATTGTGTTTTATGTTTCTTCCTGGCCTAGCACCCATATGGAATAGATACTTAATAAATGTTTTTAAATAAGAAAAATAAGTTCAAGTTCATAAACTTGATTCATAACTAGAGTTTTTAAAGACTGGTTTAAGCTCTCCTTTCTCATTTTGAATTCTTCTGTAAAATATTTAAGGTACTTGAGAATAGATGTTATGTTTTAAAAAGTATAACACGTTTGAATCTGGATTTTATGTATCTGCTAGTCAAATATTTATAATTGAACATAGTTATCAAAATGAGTAAGCCAGGATCACAGAGTTCAGAATAACATGTGTTTTAGGTTAAAGATCCTGGATGACTACAGGAAGTAGAAATAGTGAGTTTTAGTGAAAGTTTACCTAAACTTTACTGAGGCTGTAGTAAACTTTATTTGAAGGCTTTTTCCAATCTTGAGATGCTGTGATCATGTTCTGAATTTACTTTATGATCACAAGGAAACAGGCTTTAAAAGTGTACCATGGGTAAAATCATTTTGCTTCCAGTAACTAAGCGTAACCACGTCTTTAACCATGGTAGACATTTGCTAAAGTAAGGCTGGCAGATACATTAACAATCTGTAGAGATCTGAGGCCAGTATCTATCTCTTTCTCAAAAAAGAGTAAATTATCAAATGGAGAGATAGAATCAGGGCATAGAAAGTGCAAGAGCAAGGAAATAGAGGGATGATATGGTAGATGCCCTTTCATTCTTACAGGACTGAGCTGCTAGATACAAAGGCTTTAGAGTAGTGCTTGGTGATGGCACAGAATAATTATTACCAACATTTGCAATCCTCTCCCTTTTCCAAGCTTAGGAATCTTTCGGAATGGGTGCTACATTTGAGAATTAGTATGAGATGATGGGTGATAAGGGAAATAGAAAAGTAATTGTACATGAGAGAATTGAAAAGATTTTTATTCATTTTCTCTGTATATGTAATTTCAACATGTGAGAATTACTTTATGAGTGGTCTTCAATTTTATATACATTTTTGAAAATATAAAAAATAACAGAAACACTGTTGAGAATGTCCTTTTGCAGTTCAGTTGCACATCTGTTGTTTAGTTGCTAAGTCGTGTCTGACTCTTTGTGATCCTATGGACTGCAGCATGCCTGGCTTCCCTGTCCTTCACTGTCTCCCTGAGTTTGCTCAAACTCATGTCCATTGAGTCAGTGATGCCATCTTAACATTTCATCCTCTGTCATGCTCTTCTCCTCCTGCCCTCAATCTTTCTTAGCATCAGGGTCTTTTCCAGTGAGTCAACTCTTAACATTAGGTGGCCAGAGTATTAGAGCTTTAGCTTTAGCATCAGTCCTTCCAGTAAATATTCAGGGTTGATTTCTTTCAGGATTGAGTGGTTTGATCTCCTTGCAGTCCAAGGGACTCTCAGAAGTCTTCCCCAGCACCACAATTCAAAAGCATCAATTCTTTAGCATTCAACCTTCTTGTAGAGCTTAGAATTACATGAAATTATCTTGTTCATTTATTAGCTCATTTATTAGTATGCATCACCAATTCAAGGAACATGAATTTGAGCAAACTGCGGGAGATAGTGAAGGACAAGGAATCCTGGCAGGCTGCATTCCATGGACTCACAGAGTCGAACACAACTGAGAGACCTAACAACAACTTTGTTTTTACCCCACTCTAGAATGTCAAGCCTATGAGACCAGGCACCTCATCTGCATTGTTTGCTGTCTTATACCCAGTGCCTAGAAGAGTTATTAGCACATAGTAAGAAATGCTTATTAACAGGATAATAGAAAAAGAAAAAAAACTCTTATTAAGCCACTTAAATAACTACTGTGCAAATTTTTATATATTTATGTAGACTTTTCCCATCCATACTCATGCGTGAGTGCACAGACACACACATACATATATATATGTATGTATGTATGTATGTATGTATACGTTTTCAAAAGGATCGTACTTTTTGCCATGTGTTTGAATCTCCCATCTCCTGCTTTATAATAACCTTTCTCTTAGTTCTTACATGATGAACAGTTTCTGTGACTTGAAAATGCTCTATACTGAAATCTATTCTTTACAAGGAGGCTTCAGGTTTAGAGGCTGGAGGGTCAGGGCATGGGAAGAAGGAACTGGGAGTGGAACAAGACGAACGAAGTATCTCGTTTTCCAAGTGAGCTGCATTTTTCAGTAGTAGAGGCTACATGTTGGTGAGAATCAGTGAGTCAGGTATCCACTTTGGCCCTGAGTTACATTTTTTATTGTCTTTTTATAAAGTATTTTGGTGAATATAACATTTGTATGTTTAAGAATTCTCTTGTTTCTTTGTTATGCACTTGCCCTCCCCCACACCCCCTTTCAAGAGTATAACCTGCTTTTATGTAGGATTTCTGGTAAGTACCTTTGGAAACAGAAGGACCCCTTCTTAGTCAGTGTTTGTAACTAAAAAGTCTAAAGTTTTCACATCCACACAGTAAAGTTCTCCTTGTACAGAAAGACATATATTAGCCCTAAAATGGAAGTATGTATCATGGCAGGAAGTATTTTTGGAGAAATCATTACTAGTAAGTTAAAGACTATTTTAACTGTAGTATTAAGTGTTTGAATTAGGAGATAATAATACTAAATAGGCCTTATAAAGACTAGTGACTGCTAGAAGTGCTAGAGATATTGTCAGTACTTCAAGTTAATGATGGTGGCATTTCCACATGTATCATAGGTCCACAGATGATAATCTCCTTCTATCTCTTCAACATCTATCAGACTCATTCTTTTAAACTTAGAAGCAATACCGTATCTATTTAAATGATTTCTCCATTTTCTGACTTCTTACACTACCCAGTTTAGTACTTGATATTCAAATACTCTTTATGAGCTTCTTGTCTTGACAGTTGGATATTAAATATCTTAAGGGTGGAGGATCATTGTAATGTTTTTATTTGACTTCAGTAGCACCTTGCAGATCTTGATTATTTCTTGATTGATTGATTGCACTTAACCTAAATCTTTCTTTTTCTGTTACTTTTTCCCCAGTTACCATCTTTTTGCCAGCAATTTGCCATGTGTAGCAGAAGCATAGTTATATAGACCTAGATAATCATTCCATGAACTGAATAAATCAAGATTTAGTTGTGGTTGGCATATTTATTGCTATTTGCAAAATATAGTACTTTTTTCCTTCTTTGGTAATGTCTAATTATTTTAGCTCAACTTGAGCCATCACATATATAATGGAAATCAGTTAAAAGTAGTGAACTGGGGACTGGAGTCTGTGGCTGTAAAATAGCTGTATAACCCTGAACACAACACTTAATTCTCTACCTTACCTTTCTCACCTATAAATAATAGTTCTTATTTTATAGCATGTTTTGTGCCGGGCACCTCTGTGTCCACACAATAATACTTAGGTTTGTAAGGTAAATGGTATTACAACTACATTTGCACAAATAAAACTAGAACTCAGGTGTCAAATAGCCCCTACTAAGGTTAGACTCTAATAATGACAAAGCTGTTGTTTAAACTCAGATTACTCTGATTCCAAAACTTAGGTTCATTCCACAAATGAAGGAGAATTAGATGATTCCAGGCTCCTTTCTAGTTCTGCACTATATGGCTTCCTGCTATTAATGGTTTTTTGTTGATTCACTGGATGTAACTTTTTTACTTCTTAGTCTTTATATCTTTTCTCAAAGCTTTTCAGTGAGGACTAATAGCTAATAAAAGAAATCAGTCTTAGAATTTTAAGCAGTCCTTAAAATGAAAGGTTATTTTAATATTAAAATGCAAGATTGATATAACATATCTATAGGAAACTTTTCTCAAGCCATGTAAATACATTTGAACCTTACAAATAGCAGCAGTAAATATTAAATTAGATAAAGAAAGTAGAGTGAATGTGGCTCTAAGCAACACATGGAAGGAAAATTGATTTCGTTTTTTCTCCATGTTGATTAAATTCATTCCTGGGTCATATTTGCTGTTCTCTTTTCCTGGAACCTTTTAAAAATATTTTCCCATGATATTTTTCTTACTTTACTGAAGGGATGGCTACAAAAAAATTTATAATGAAAATTTGAGAGGAAATTTTGATATGAATTCAAGATGCTTACTGGTAGTTTATTTTGGGTTTAGAACATGAGATTTAAAGACTCATTGCTTTCTAGATAATTCAGGATAAACTTCAGAGTGACTTACAAGTTTGTCAAGTTATTACAGATGTTGCTTGTCTACAAAGGAGTATTGTTAAGTAATGTTTTGGTACGCATATTGTCTCTGCCAGCTCTATAACAATATAAAATTTAAAAGAGCAAACAGGCACAGCTGCCATTTTCATTATTTTCTTCTGTGGCTGTTATAAATAGAACTCTTAACTTGAATTATTGTGTGAAATTCTGTATGTGTGTATATTCATATATTGGTAGCTACATACATTTTGTGTATATGTTTGTCAGATCAGTAATTTGGCCCAAACCACCCTGCTTATGTAACTTATATGCAGAGTACATCATGAGAAATGATGGGCTGGAAGAAGCACAAGCTGGAATCAAGATTGCCGGGAGAAATATCAATAACCTCAGATATGCAGATAGCACCACCCTTATGGCGGAAAGTGAAGAGGAACTAAAAAGCCTCTTAATGAAAGTGAAAGAGGAGAGTGAAAAAGTTGGCTTAAAGCTCAACATTCAGAAAACGAAGATCATGCCATCTGGTCCCATCACTTCATGGCAAATAGATTGGGAAACAGTGCAAACAGTGTCAGACTTTATTTTGGGGGGCTCCAAAATCACTGCAGATGGTGATTGCAGCCATGAAGCTTACTTCTTGGAAGGAAAGTTATGACCAACCTAGATAGCATATTGAGAAGCAGAGATATTACTTTGCCAACAAAGGTCCATCTAGTCAAGGCATTTTTCCAGTGGTCATGTATGGATGTGAGAGTTGGACTGTGAAGAAAGCCGAGTGCCAAAGAATTGATGCTTTTGAACTGTGGTGTTGGAGAAGACTCTTGAGAATCCCTTGGACTGCAAGAAGATCCAACCAGTCCATCCTAAAGGAGATCAGTCCTGGGTGTTCATTGGAAGGAATGATGCTAAAGCTGAAACTCCAGTACTTTGGCCACCTCATGCGAAGAGTTGACTCACTGGAGAAGACCCTGATGCTGGGAGGGATTGGGGGCAGGAGGAGAAGGGGACGACAGAGGATGAGATGGCTGGATGGCATCACTGACTCAATGGACATGAGTTTGAGTGAACTCCGGGAGTTGGTGATGGACAGGGAGGCCTGGCGTGCTGTGATTCATGGGGTTGCAAAGAGTTGGACACAACTGAGCGACTGAACTGAACTGAAGAGATAAAAATAAATCTTTATCTTGAATCTCTATTGTAATTTATTTGTCAAATCCTCAGAGGCTGCATTTTTATGAAGAAAGTTATAAATATTTTAAACTTCAGGGAAAAGAAAAATTAAGTACCACTTGTACAATTGTAATTATGTTAAAAAATTTTAACATAATTTGAGCTATGATACTTTGATTTACATTTAGATTTACTGAGGTTAAGATTTTATATATAAGCATCCCCTCACTTCCCAACAAGTGTTACTTTAAACCAAGTTGTTATATATTACAGTATATAGTATTTGGGATATTTTTTAATGTAGTAGATTTTAATATATGCTTCCTTGGAGGTAATTTCAAACTAAATCTGGCTCACCTTGTTACATATTTACATATTCTCAAAAAACTTTTGGAACTAACCCTATTCTCTGTCTTAAATTGACCATAAATTCAATGGAAAATAAGTTTTTTAAATTATGTGTTATCCTGTGCCTGACACACAGTAGGTGTAAATGCTTAATGAAAGAATAAATGTGAAAATAGCTTATTGATCAATACTGCCATCTGCTTGTACTGGGGAAAATGCAGGTACTAAGCATACATCCTATTTTAATAGATAATATACTTGTGATAGAACAGGGTTATTAACTTACCAATATCAATTGCGAATGTTTTAATAGGAACTTGTACCCCAGAAACCTAATAATAGTGGGTTAGTGAGATTCCCAAAGTTGGTTTCAACCTCAACATGCTTGGCATTCCTTTCTTTGATGCTGAAATCCCAAACTCTCTGTAATCTAAATCTGTGCTTGGGCAAGACAGCTAACTGTGGTAGGTGGTATTCCTAATGGAACATCAGAGTAAAGAATGTTGTCATAATAGTAATAAAGAAAATCACTGATATATCTATATAAATATATTATCCTACTATTATAAAATGAAAATGAAATTTTAAATTTTGGCAAAGTAATGCAAAGTACCAATAGTATTATAGTATCATCAACTAATTATAACAGTTGGACTTTTAGCACTAAGTATAATTTAGTATCAGGTATATATATGTGCTTTAGAAAATTTTTATTCTAATGGTTTACTTAAATGGCCAATTGTTCAAAATTATTATTTATTTGTTTTGTATCATCTTTGTACTATGTCTTAGAAAACTGTGACCCTTCAAATAGTTGGGGAGAGAGAAGTATAAAAATAATTAGTGAGGTATGATAAAAGTGCAATGAAAGAAAGTATTTTAAATGAAAATAATGAACTCTGAGAGTCAAGGTGAGGAAAGTAATCTATTAACTACTCTTTCCTCTGTTGACACCCTGTATATAGATACGTTTTTCTCTGAAGATACATGATACTGTGAAGACTGTTTTGCTGTCTGTGTTTTTCACACTGTTTACCCGTAGGTCAGTTTTTGTTTCTGCCGATAACCGACCGCAGCTTGCCCTTTTGAAAACTTAGTCATCACCACCAATTGCTTAGAAAGAGCCATTTCTCTTGCGGTGGCTCAGAGGTTAATCATTCTCCTATCACTGTTTCCCCAGAGGCTTATACTCTGGGGCACTACATTTTCATATCTTTGTGCTGGTTTTACTGCCCTCGTGCACTCCTGATACACCTAGTTCCGTGGATCTGTGTTGAGATGAGCCGTGGACCTGAGTTAGCAGATAGGCTGTAATCCAGGGCTTCATTGTCCATCATCCCCCTTGCTAGTAGGTTTTCAGTAAAGTTTATAACTTGTCAGTCAGCACAAGAAATAATATTTTATAGAATGGGGAATTTATTGCTTAGCTGATATTATATGAAGATTTGGTTTATTGTAGTGAAAAACAATTATTGACTACTTTGAAATATTCTAAAAATGTGGGTGACAAACACAAGTATTTTCTGGCTTTTTCACTTACTAATTTCACTTATTAGTTAAACTAGTATTACTAAAAAATCTCTGGATAAAGTTTTAAACTTTTGTATTTTAGCCAAAATCTCAGAAATAGGAATTTGAGAATGATTTCATTTGCTCTGTTCATAAATAGACTTTGTTGAAAATAATGTAGTAGATCACAATTTTCATTATTAGTACTTCAGTGAATGTGTGCTTAGCCACTTCAGTCATGTCTGAGTCTTTGCGATCCTTTGGACTGTAGCCTACCAGGCTCTGTTCCTGGAGTTCTCCAGGCAAGAATACTGGAGTGGATTGCCATGCCCTCTTCTGGAATCTGCATCTTCTGAATCTCCGCCGTTGCAGACAGATTCCTTACCCATTGAGCCACCTGGGAAGCCCTATTACTAGTACTGCAAAGAATATTGAAAACCATTCCTTTTTATTCTGTTAATTTGAAATCTAGTTAAAGACTTGGTTGACTAGCTTTTGCTTGACAAATTCTTTCTTCGTAGTTCAAATCAGCATTGTAAACAAGATATTAGGGAGAATTGTTTAAATATTTGGAAATGTTAAGTCTTCATGAATACTTACAAATAAAATATTTAATTCTCACCTAAAGGATAAACAAACTAATAAAAATAATTTCCAAATGGGAGCCATGATAGATGGTTGGGAGTTTTAGAAGATCTTTTCAGTGTTTATTTTTGTATTTTATTTTTATTTTTGAGCTATAAAATATTTTGCCTATTCAAAAATTTAAAAAGTGAATATACATACCTACATATAAACATACATTTGTGGGAATCAGGTTTTCCTGTAACTTCATAACCATACATAGGAGTCATAAAACCAGAAGAGCATTCCATTGAATATACAAAGTTAAGATGTTTTCTTCTTTATCCAAGATTTTGAGACAGTGTTCCTGGTTTATTAAAGTTGGTCTGTGTTCTCAGTTGAGTAGACTTTATTTGCAAAGGTTAGTTCAACTAGAGATAGGACATGATTTTAACTGTAGTCAGAGAGTACACTGTTAATGACTGATAGATAGTCTCTTTGTCCTCTGACAGGCTTTCAGAGGACATTTCAGGTGTTCCTTTTACAGTTAGTTTCCTCAGGTAGCCCAGAATGGGGAGAAGTTCTTTTTCTTTTTCAAATCCTGAGTGCTCTGAAGCTTTTTTTTTTTTTTTTAAAGGCGGGGGAGTGGTTTATGAGTCCATTCTTAATAGCTGGAATTTTTTTTGACAAGAGTAACATTTCTTTTTAAAAGAAAGTTTCCTTTGAAGTAAGTTAATTATTTATTTAGAAGACCAACTTTTGTTGAGTACATGTACGTATTGTTTCTGAGGGTAAGAATTAGTTTAAGAGCCAGTAAGGAGGAGATTAATATGTAGAATATAACTTCCAAGATAAGACCCAAGATATACATTTCCATAAATTTTAGGTTATCTATGTTTTAAAGAAAAAGACCTTATGCTGACTTAATTTCCTTTTTTTCTGATTTAATGTCTCACTTAAAAAGATAAACATTTATTTTAAAAATGATACTACTTTACGCATCATTTAGAATCATTTTTCTAACAAAAGTCATTTATAACCGTAGCAGAAAGTATTAAAATGTAGTAAGTTAAGATGTTATTTCCTTTTTCCTGAAGAAACTTTCTAAGTGCTTAAATACAGGGACACAGTTTACTTTTAATAAAGAACGTTAATGGGGAGGGTAGGAGTTAATTAACTAGACCCTTAATAATGGGCCTTTCTAGTCCAAAGAATCTCATAATTGCCTCCGAAGCTAGTTTTGTAGCAAGTTGCAAGATGAAATATCTAGACTTGTGTAGTAGTCATTCTAAGAAAAATGTTGCCTTCAGGCAAACTTTGATGCCTTTTATTATTATATAAAATATGTTTTTAATGACAGGCAGTATACACTGTAAAGATAATTTTGGAAGTGAAAGTCCAGTGCCTCCTATTTACTCAAAATTAAATGAACACGTAATTATAAAACTCTGCAATGAGCACAGTTTTTGTTCTCTTTGGAGAAATAGAACCTTTCAGCCAGACTTTATATACTTAGTTTGTTAATCATAGAAAGATACTTTCAGAATTACTAAGGAGGGACAGTGTATGGTAATTTTTTTAAGACTGTTTTAAATGAATGGATGGAAAAGCATAGAGAATATTTATATTAAATATTAATATAAGAAATATGCAGGTTGAAATATAACTTATTACATAATTTCTGCAAATGCTGCTATGTTCCAAATTGGTTTACCTTTCTGTAAATCACTTCAAAGACTCTCTCATTCTTCCCTCTGCAACTGCCCATCTTGGACTGTCCAAGCTACTTGACAAATCTGATCAGCCTATGCCAGGACTGCGATAGGGCAGCAGTTAGTGAACATAGACTGCTTGGCTTCTTTTGGGAGGACCAGATGAAAATAAATTCCATTTTCAAAATGTTTCTGAAAGGATTCATTTGAGGAAATGATGCTTGCCATTTAAAACTTCAAATATGCAGGTTTTACAAAATGTAGAAATAACCTCCTGAAAGTTTGAAAGGGGAGAGGGGGGCTGTGGCGTGGGGGCGGTCTCCTTGACTGCCCACCTCCTCCCTCTGTTCAGCGCGCTGTGTGCTTACGGGTTCCCTGGAGCGGATCACCATATAATTGATGTGCAGTCTGCATTGCTGAATCCTGGACTGCACCATTCTGTGTTCAAGGGAAGATGTAATCTGATCCCTCTGCTGCTGAGGGAGGAATCTCTCCAGTCCAGGCTTTGACAGGGCAGAGTCTCCTCCAATAATCTTCTAGGTTCTCTCTCATTATTCCCTCGAGTTCTTCTCAGTCAAGCTGCATGTATGTATGTGTGTCCCGAGAAGCGGTTTGATACTGAGCTGCATTTGCCTCTACTGTGGAGTTTTGTTGCCGGTTCTGCTCCCTAATTTTCCTTTTCTGACGTGCCTGAGCATGTCCACATTAGAATCTGTGACATACCTACCTGAAAAAGGTTTATATTGTCAGAGACTGCCAAGCAGCCGGACACACGGGGGCACAGAATCACTGAAGGGGAAAAATCCAGAAAATATGGGTTTCTACGGCACACTAAAAATGATTTTTTACAAAGTAAGTAAGCTGTTTTCTTCCTGTGTTGTATGATTGTGTGTGTGTGTGTGTGTGTGTGTGTGTGCCTGCCTGAGAAGGAAAATCTGTATCATCAGAGATGGCTGCAGTATCCTCTAATTTTGGTGGGTGGCTGGATGTCTGGTATTCTGTTTTATATCATGAATGTAGGCAAATAATGGAAAGACAACGTGAGCTGAAAAAAGCTTTACATTTAAAATAAAATGAGTGTTTTAATCTGAGAATTTTTCCTCTAAAAATATATTCGTACTTTAGAAACGTGGCTCTGTTAAATGCTGACCTGGAAATACTCTACCCTTAGTTAGCTTTCAGTAAACCTTTTTGCCTTTAATTTTCCTATGCCTTGTATATAGGGTGGGTTCCCCCCCCTCCCTTTAGTTGCCTCTCTTAAAGTGTAGAATCACTAGAATATTATGGATTTATATTTAAAGAGATTTTAGTGACTTTATGCATCTCTTCAAAATTGCAGAATTAATTTTTGGTTCTAAAGTCAGTATTTTTAGTAAACAGTATAATAAAAAAGACTTACATAGTCATACAGAAAGTGCTTTATTTTATCAAATATTCTAAATTTGAAAATCATTTTTCAGTGGTTCCCTTGAAATGAATTTCGTGCATTTTAATTCACTGAGGATTTCTAAGATGGAAATAAAGTTTGCCTTTAGTGGCAAATGGCATTTGCACCAGTGTATTTACAAGATATCCCAGAAGTTCTGAGAGCCAGTATTCCTAACTTAATTACAATGAATATCAAAATTTATCAACGTAATTTTGAAAATGAAGATCTATAGAAGTTATAAAAAGTAAATTTTTAAGGTAATCTGTACTGACCTTCCTGATGAATAAATTTTTGTGTATCTGTATATGTCTATAATTTTATACATGTGTAAACATGTGGCTACCCTATATATTGAAGCATTTATTTTTGCTTTTTATTAAAATTATTTGGAGAAAGAAAATAATGGGTTTTGAGAGGAGTCACTTTAGAACAATGTTATAAGTACAGAAACTTCTGAAGGGTTGAAATAAGACCAGTTCCATTTCTTTTAGTCGGTATTTTCGTGAACTAAGGTATAAATTGTGGATGAGCTTGTCATACCCTCATGTCTTGCCTTTAACATTGTAAAATAATCCCTGTGTTCTAGAAGACTTTCTTCATGATGATAAAAACACAGTTTTTATTATCTAGAATATGATTCAAAAAGATTTTTAGAGTCTTATTGGTTCTTTTTAGCATATACAGTGTAGCATGCTGTGTTATGATGTTCCCATGTGAAGCAGTAGGTAAGAAAATAAGGCTACTGCAAAGCAGGGGTTTTCACCTTATTATAAAATTGAGGATAACTTTCTATCACTCTGGGGATTCCTCCCTTCCCGTCATTTTCAGTAGTATAGTAATTAATTAGCAAGCACAAATCTTAGAAGGATTACTAAAATATAAGTTGTTCAATCTCATCAGATCTTATTTTATATATTTTATAACATATCTATAGTAAAATGACCTCCGTTAACCAACAGTAAAATATAAAAAGTAGATATTTCAATATTGATGACAAAATGTAATTCTGAATATATTTACAGTATTACATATCTATGTAGCATAATGAAATACTTTAAAACTACAAATGTGGGATATACCTTACAAAGATGCATAACTCATTCTTTTAAAATCTTTCTGTTTTTCTTGTTGGTTTTCAAGTTAGACTATTTTGTCCTGAGTATCTGTAATACAGTCAGCAGAGCTGTATATTCTGTGTGAATATCAACGGATGGTTTTTTCCTACCTTTACTGTGTTATCTCTAGATTTCCCTCTTATTATGGATTGACTTTTTGTACTGTCCTCATTGCCCACAGTCATTTTTTATGCCTTATCATAATTACTTTTCAAGAGCATTCTATTTACATTATTCTCTTTCCTCTTTTGTAATAATGTGTTTTAAGTCACTGACTGTTACTTCCATTCTAATTTTGAAATTAAATATGTCTTTTAAAGGAAAATGAAAATCACTAAGAACAGCATGTTGAATATGGTTCTTTTCCGTGTGGATTATCTTGACATATTCCTGTATATTGGTCCTTAAACCAGAAAATGTGAAAGGTATATTACTCTCAAGGACTATATATGATGGGTTTCAATTTTTAAATCACCATACCCTATTCTGCACAAATATTAGGGGGAGAAATTCACTTTTCCAGTCTTGTAAAGA
>SJYC01144520.1:0-31742 GCA_006408675.1 Madoqua kirkii | reverse complement strand
ACTTGGAATATCATGAGAGTTATCTCTAGCTCATTCAGTGCCATAGATGTTGATAAGCACACCCTGTATCATAAACCACATCAGTAGTTTCACCTTCCTGTTGGGAAGTAAAACTCAAATGGTAGTCCATATCGAATCATTCATAATATGTAGCTCCTAAGTGTGACCAGATGGTCTGACAATAATATGTTCATTGTGCTTCTTTAAAAATTGTTTCTGCATCCAGTTTGAAGCCACTGGTCATGAAAAATTCGCGTTTCTGATAGCAGCTTCTGAGAACAGGCACTGGGGAGTCGCTTGGTTGCATGCAGCTTACCCTGGTACCTCATTTTGTTCCTGGCATTATCTGCTTCTCATGCTTTGCTCCCCTCCCTTTTTAGGATTAAGGTCAATAGATAATATCAAGAATATCTACACTTGCAGTCTAATAAGCTGTGTCTGTTGTAGTTTGATGGCATCCATGTGGTGAGTGGATCCCTTGATACATCAATCCGTGTTTGGGATGTGGAGACAGGGAACTGCATTCACACGCTAACAGGACACCAGTCGTTAACAAGTGGAATGGAACTCAAAGACAACATTCTTGTCTCTGGGAATGCAGATTCTACAGTCAAAATCTGGGACATCAAAACAGGACAGTGTTTACAAACATTGCAAGGTAAATACTGGCTACCCACCTTTAGTTGTGTTCCTTAGAAATGAGATAGTTGGTCAAAAGAGAAATGTGGAACCTTTGTGTCGCAGAATGATTGACATACAAGGTGAAAACTGATTTGGGGTAAGTTTATGAGCATTTCCACTCTGAACTGACAGAACTAGGCTGCCCTAAGAAAGTGTTTTGAATTGTGTTTTTAGTATAAAAGTGTTTAATCACTTCCTACATGTATGGTTAACTCTACCTAACCTGAAAGAACAATGTGCAGAGAGAGCTTAGCTGTGATACACAGACACAGCACGCTCGTTTGTTGAGTATTTGTGGAATGATCATTTATTTTGAATTTGTAGTCCAATTTTAAATTAAAGAGCTGCCTACTGGGGGTGGGGGTTGGGGGAGAAGCCCCTCTAATCTGATAGGAAATTGCTTTGGCCTTGACTTAGACCCTTAACCATCTGCTTAAGTAGGATGGGAGGGAATCACGGTGCCCGCTCAACTAGAGGAGGAAACGTCTGAAGCCACTAGCACTAAGCGAGACACGCTGCTGCTAACTTCTCCTGCCGTGACTGTCTGCTTTTTCTTGGTCAGAGACCTTAGGAAGTGTGAGTTCTCAGTGAGGCCATTTGGTAGGTTGTACTGCAGCATTTTTCTCATTGACAATTTTTGTCTCTTTATCAGAGTTTTGGAATAGGGTCCATTCAGCCTTTGCCCTTGATTGGTCAGTTCAGAGTGGTAGGGTAGTATAGTAGGTGGTCCACAAGCAGAATATGGGCTTCTTCAACACAACCAGAACACATGACACGTGCTTGGTAGTGAACCACGCTTCCTGAAAGACAGAACTCTCAAAGACCAACATTTCAGTTACAGATAACTACCAGATTTTCCTGCATCCCTGCTGATTCTAAAATACTCAGAATGCGGTTTCTAAATGTGCAGTGTTTAAAATATTTCATTTATTGTGTGTTACAATGTATATTCCACAAATTACAATCTAACTGACCTGAAACCATGATTTCTAACCAGTAATGAAATTCCTTTGGTTTTGCCTAGGTCCCAACAAGCATCAGAGTGCTGTGACCTGTTTACAGTTCAACAAGAACTTTGTAATTACCAGCTCAGATGATGGAACTGTAAAACTCTGGGACTTGAAAACGGGTGAATTTATTCGCAACCTAGTCACATTGGAGAGTGGGGGGAGCGGGGGAGTTGTGTGGCGGATCAGAGCCTCGAACACAAAGCTGGTGTGTGCTGTCGGGAGTCGCAACGGGACGGAGGAAACCAAGCTGCTGGTGCTGGATTTTGATGTGGACATGAAGTGAAGAGCAGGAAAGGGGGCATTGTCCCCACACGTAGGCGACAGACTCCCTGCCCTTCCCCCTGCAAAACAAAAAAAAAAAAGAAAAAAGAAAAAGAAAAAATATCCCTTGTTCTCAGTGGTGCAGGATGTTGGCTTGGGGCAACAGAGCGAAAAGACCTACAGACACAGAAGGGAAAGAGGAAGCGATGACAAACCGCAGCTGGCAAGAGAGGCGCCCGCCGGCTCTTCCCGGAAGAGGCTTCACTTTGGACTGAGGGCAGCTTTGCAACACGAGACTTTCGAAATCAAACCAGGTGCAATTATTTCTTTATTTTCTTCTCCAGTGGTCGCTGGGCAGCGTTACTGCTGAGACGTCGTTCCAGATTCTGCTGGCCTGTTCTTTTACCACTGAGACCTAGAAAGAAGCTGCAATAACACCCACACAGTACCGGTGGACTGTCTCACCAGAGAGCATCTGAAACAAAAAAGTTATTTTTCTGGAGTGGAAAAGCTAAAAAGGAAAAAAATTACTGTGAATTGTTTTTGTACAGTTATCATGAAAAGCTTTTTTTTTTTTTTTTTTTCCAAACCATTGCCAATGTCAATCAATCACAGTATTAGCCTCTGTTAATCTATTCCTGTCGCTTCCACATACACTCTTTAATGCCTAGTTGCTCAAAGGTGGCAAGTTGTCCTGGGTTCTGTGAGTCCCGAGATGGATTTAATTCTTGATGCTGGTGCTAGAAGTAGGTCTTCAAATATGGGATCGTGTCCCACCCCTGTACTGTACTCCCAGTGGCCAAACTTATTTATGCTGCTAAATGAAAGAAAGAAAAAAAAGCAAATTATTTTTTTTTATTTTTTTTCTGCTGTGACGTTTTAGTCCCAGACTGAATTCCAAATTTGCTCTAGTTTGGTTACGGAAAAAAAAAAAAGACTTTTTGCCACTGAAACTTGAACCATCTGTGCCTCTAAGAGGCTGAGAATGGGAGAGTTTCAGAAAATAAAGAGTGAAGTTTGCCTGCAAGTAAAGAATTGAGAGTGTGTGCAAAGCTTATTTTCTTTTATCTGGGCAAAAATTAAAACACATTCCTTGGAACAGAGCTGTTGCCGCCTGTTCTGTGGAGAAACTTTTCTTTTTGAGGGCTGTGGTGAATGGATGAACGTGCATAGTAAAACTGACAAAATATTTTAAAAATATATAAAACACAAAATTAAAATAAAGTTGCTGGTCAGTCTTAGTGTTTTACAGTATTTGGGAAAACAACTGTTACAGTTTTATTGCTCTGAGTAACTGACAAAGCAGAAACCATCCAGTTTTTGTAGTAAAGGCGTCACGTGCAAACAAGCGAAATGAATGGAAAAGTCAAATGGTTTGCCTCATTTTCCAGGAGCCACAACTCAAGCTGAACTGTGAAAGTGGTTTAACACTGTATCCTAGTGATCTTTTTTTTCCTCCTGTTTATTTTTTGTTTGTTTTATTTATAGTCTGATTTAAAACAATCAGATTCAAGTGGGTTAATTTTAGTTATGTAACAACCTGACATGATGGAGGAAAACAACCTTTAAAGGGATTGTGTCTATGTTTGATTCACTTAGAAATTTTATTTTCTTATAACTTAAGTGCAATAAAATGTGTTTTTTCATGTTAGTATGCCTGTTTCTTCTACTGAGGTAATAGCGCTTCATTATTAGGGTTTGTCTCTAATAGATGAAAGAGCAGAGTCCTGATTTCTTTCATCCCCCGTATGGTGTTTTCTGCAGCCAGAGTGGGAACAGGGCCCACCAGGTGCAAATTGTATCTCTCGCAGACAGACTGCCTGGGAAGACGCGCCTGCGCTCACCTCTAGTGCACTGGGCTGAGCACGCGTGAAGCCTGGCCCCTCGCAGAGCCACCAGACTCCTGCGTGCGAGTTACAGCTAGAAGTCCTGTGGAAAGTTCATTGTTAGAGTTCGGCCGCATGTCGGCTGCTTACCAGGAAGTTTGCATACACATCTCTCAGAAGCTCCCACACCCCTGAGAAGTAGGGAGCTCTCTCCGCACTTCACAGATGAGGGCAGATCTGTGGCTCACACGGGCTAGGGGTTTGTCAGGAGCCAGGTACTGGGCCAAGCACCAGGACTAACACCCACCCCTTTAAGGAAAAAGAAACCTAGAGTTTCGACAGACTGAAGCGAGGTTTTAGGGGTGAGGGTGCATTTTTGTGGTACTTTTAGGCTCTTTCGTGACTTTTATTTAATAAGCCTAGCATTTTTTACAGTAAGTGAAGAAAAGTGAAGTTCAGTCACTGCAATTATGTAGCCTCTTCGATGGCAGGTTTCTGCCATGGGTGTACCTCCAGGAATCCCAGCTAGCCAGGCCTAAAATGAATGTTGGAAAGGTGATGAATACAGACGCTACTTAGAGAACACATTTCTTGCAGTCACAAACTATGTGTTCGTTACTCCTAGGGCAGCAGTTCTTGGGCCTCACTTTCCCACAGCTGCTGAATCAGAACATCTGGGAATGAAGGGGACCCAAGCATCTCCATTTAAACTAGCTCACAAGGTGGGTTGTGGACACAAGTTTGAGAACCGCTGCTCTAGTTATTTGGTGTGTTAGCCCCAACACATCACAGGCACAAGAACATCAGAGAGAAGTGACAGGATAAGGGGAGAGACGGAAAAACCACATGGTTAAAACCCAGGCAAAAACCACGTTAGGCTATCAAGTACAGGCGAGCGGCCCAGCCTGCCGCAGGGTGAGCCACGGCATAGCCCAGCCACAGCTGCTGTTCACGCAGACAGCTCCGTGATCAAGAAGTTGTGATTCTGCTGGGTAGTCTTGAAACTGCTTGATTTTTCATAATGTAAATGTGCCTTGACTCTAACACACTTGAAGCACAACGTGATCTATAAAAATGAATGTGCATTATAGAATAGAGCGAGCTCACAAATAGGTCTGAATCCAAAGCCCAGTTCTGTCTAAATACAGGACCTTCATCAGATCACTTGACCTCATGTCTCCTCGTCTTCTAGGAGGCAGAGAATCCTACCTCCTAGGTTATTATAGGGATTAAATGAAATGTTATGAAGCATACCAATCGCACTAAGTGGTAGCTACTCTTACAACTTTAAGAAAATAGACCCAGATAACTCTAACTTGCTATATTTGGGAGCAGTTGAATGTATTTGTGACTCATTCAGGTATGTAATAAAAATAGCATTTCTCTCTATATAGCAATTTACTTTTTTTTTTAAAGTGGAGTCACATAAATTTCTTGCTGAGTCTTACAGAAACCTTGTAAAAGGCAAATATGGAGCTCTTGTATATACTTAGATGTTCATTAAGTGTTATTTATGAATAAATGAATAATCTTCATTACAGTGAATCTGTTCCAAGAAAGGAAAAATCTTAACCTCATCCTAAAGGAATTAAAATAAGAAAGGTCATAAAGGGAGCCCTGCTTGTGGCCTGCTTAATGACGAAATTTACCACCTTCTATAACCGTGAACTTTCAATTGTTTATACCAGAAGAGAGGCAGCCCCCAGATTTAGATGTGACAAGTTCCCAAAGATCAAACAGTGCCTGAAACTAAAACTAAAATTAGGGCACAGAGTAACCCATGAAAGCCCAGAGCAGGTGCTAGTAAATGTGTGTGGAACTGAGGGCTTTTTTTTTTTTTAATTGTTTATAACTTTGACACTTGGAAGGAAGCTCCCTTATCGCTATTTAAGAACCATAAGCTATTTCATTAATTTGAAGCAGCTAGTACACACCAATTGATAAATATTTCAACCTACCTACTTGTTTAATTTCAAAAGGTAATTGACATTTAGTTCATTGTACTAATTTAACTTTTAAGCCATTTTCTCTCTGCCTTTTGAGGTAGTCTGTTCAGTCTCCTTTCTACTTCTCTGAATTGATTGGAGGCTACAATCGAATAACAACAATGAAGACCTCTGTGCCTATCCCTTCCCGGAAGTGAACCAGGGTGTGGGAAGGCATCCCTAGATCCAGGCTGGGCCATGTTCTCCACACACTTGCACTGATGCAACCCCTGCAGTTTGTGAGATGAAGACACTAAGGTGGACAGAGAAGCTGCCTGGCAGCGTCTGCCCGGGGTCATCCCTGTTCCTGTAACTCCTAACAACCCGCATTAATAGAAACCAGAAACAAGTTACTGGCGCAGCGCGAGATCAGATTCACATCACAATGACTGATGCCTTCCCTCAGACACAGCGTCATTCACTTTCCTTCTGTTAGTCATGCCCACCCCCAGTAAAACTAGTCCACATTGTAACCTCTACTCCATCAGCTTCATTGGCAACAGATGATTCAACCTTGTCCCTTGCGGCAATTTTCAGAGAACCTACTGGTCTATAAAGCCATCTGGAATTCTACCAAGAGTGAAAGTGGGTTAGTGTTGCTGGCGATTGAATGTGAATAAATGCTTCTGACACAAGTTCTGTTCATGTCCCCTGCCTCACTGTGTTTTGGAGATGGGTGTGTGTGTTTGTGTAGACAACATACAAGAATATACTGGAGGGACTTCCCTGCCAGTCTAGTGGTTAAGACGCCATGATCCCACTGTAGGGGGCTCAGGGCCTGGATTTGATCCCTGGTCAGGGAACTAGGATCACATGCACCATGGCAAAAAAAAAAAAAAGATTATATTGGAAACTGGGAAGAGGCCCTTGTTCTCAGTGATGCATAATAATATTTCTGTTAAGCCTTTCTCTTGTTCATCCATGAAAAAAAAAGGGCCATATGAAGGGAAGATATTAGTGGCCAAGAGAAGATTTGCTAAGACTTCTGTGATAGCTCAGCGACCTCTGTGTGAGGGGAGCGTGTGTCCACATAGCGTTCCTGGAACCCTGCATTAAACAGCATAGGGTGGTGCACGGTCTTATATTTTGGCATTGTTTACTGCCCAGGAGATGGATTTTTAAGTTAGAGCTAAAGTGTCTGCACCGAGCTCTACTTGGGGGCGCACTCGCCACCGATCTGAGTCGCCATCAAGCCTCAAGCATACTGCTCGCTGGCCCACGCGTCGATTGCCCATTCATTGATACTGGTGATGCCTCCCCAAGGAGGTTCTGGCCGGTTTCACTCCTCTGCTGCCTTCTCTTCCTAGGTGGAGGAGACCAGAAATTTCAAAACCTAATTCCAAAGATTCTTCAAAAAAAGGAAACGTACCAAAAGCTGAAATGACTCAGAATGTACCTTTCTCCAAAGTGTAAAGTATAAATAAATTCTAGACCCAGTTCCTGGGAAGACTCATTGCTGAGACCAAAGCCTGGCAACTTCCCAGTTTGCAATTGGGTGTAAAAATAGCAGAGTTTCTATTTCAGATGATCTGATTCTCCCCAGGATTCTTAAGGACAAGGAACCACTGAGCGGACATTTTGATGTTTTATTCTTTGCTTTGGAAAATCTATCGTGGTCAAACCTATGAAGGCTGTTTATCTTTGGGTTTTGTTTTGCTTCGGCAGTCATGCTCTGCAAAAGGAAAATTATGTTGAAATCACTCTTGCAAATCAAAGTTTCAAACAGAGCACAGAAATATATTGCCAATTTACCACTTTTCTAGGAGATTCATAGATTATAAAAGAGACATCAAACCACTGCTCACCATAAAAGGAAGGTTACTTGCAAGACTGTTTAAACTTGTATTGATGAAGCCCATTAAAATTTCACCAAACCCTATGCCTTACTAAGTGTAGGCAGCTAGACAGTCTAATTCCATGCTACGATGAGCCTTTCAATTTGAGGATTCTCTCCATTCCTGTAAAGTGAAAGTGTGTAGCTTAAATCAATCTAGCAAGGATACAATGTGGAACAGAAATTAAAAGTAAAACCAAATGTACCTCTTTTGAGCATCAAATCTGGGTTTGGAGGACTGAAGCTCATAAACTTACAGACTCTCTTACAGAAAAGAAACATCTCCCAAAATTAGATCCCAAAATGAACCTTTAGCATGATAAACATTGTAACAACTCACTGAGGACTTGGTAAAGAGGATCCTGTTTTTGTGAGAACTCTAGGCAGTTACCAGAATCGCTTAATGGAAGTGCTTCTGACCGTAGCCTGGCTCCTCCCAACCCCCACCCTGCATGTCCCAGCGCCCCCAGCTCTCAGGATCTGTTCAGGTAGGAGGCCTGAAGCTCAGCCTCATCAGTTTCAGGGAAAATCCTCTTCAGATCCCCCAACTCTAATCCCCTCATCTGGAAACAGGGTAACATGTCATGGGGGGGTTACAGGAGACATTGCATGTCGAGCATTTAGCACCGTACCTGGTCTGCAGTAAGGATTCATTAAAGGGCTGTAGATATCACCAGTGATCATGAGAGCTAGCTGCTGTCACATGCTTATTAAAATTCAGCATGGTGACGTGTATTAAAAATAATTTGCTATTTTTTTTAATTCACTTTTTTTTTTTTATGTGTAGCTTAAATCAATCTAGCAAGGATACAATGTGGAACAGAAATTAAAAGTAAAACCAAATGTACCTCTTTTGAGCATCAAATCTGGGTTTGGAGGACTGAAGCTCATAAACTTACAGACTCTCTTACAGAAAAGAAACATCTCCCAAAATTAGATCCCAAAATGAACCTTTAGCATGATAAACATTGTAACAACTCACTGAGGACTTGGTAAAGAGGATCCTGTTTTTGTGAGAACTCTAGGCAGTTACCAGAATCGCTTAATGGAAGTGCTTCTGACCGTAGCCTGGCTCCTCCCAACCCCCACCCTGCATGTCCCAGCGCCCCCAGCTCTCAGGATCTGTTCAGGTAGGAGGCCTGAAGCTCAGCCTCATCAGTTTCAGGGAAAATCCTCTTCAGATCCCCCAACTCTAATCCCCTCATCTGGAAACAGGGTAACATGTCATGGGGGGGTTACAGGAGACATTGCATGTCGAGCATTTAGCACCGTACCTGGTCTGCAGTAAGGATTCATTAAAGGGCTGTAGATATCACCAGTGATCATGAGAGCTAGCTGCTGTCACATGCTTATTAAAATTCAGCAATGGTGACGTGTATTAAAAATAATTTGCTATTTTTTTTAATTCACTTTTTTTTTTTTCCGGCAAAGCTTTATAGGGACCCCTGCTGCAACACATAAGAGGCAGACAAACCACAGTTTCCCTCACTGGCTCGCTCCTCAAGGAAGGGGCGGACAAGCTGGTTCCTTATATGGGTTGAAGGCAGGGGTGTGTCCAGCGATGGCTTAGGTGGTGCTGTGTTCAGGGAGCGTGTGCAGTACCCTGGTTTTGCTCTAGGCTCTTCAGCAGTGGCAGTTGGGTTTTTCGGTCTCTCTCTTTCTTTTGTCCAGAATTTGTCCAACTGTGTGGGCATGTTATTTTCAGACCCATATAGTTTCTTTGAATTTTGTTGCTTGAGGAGAGCTGTGTCCAAGCATTGCAGCACTGCAGTGGAGGGACCCAGGTCCCAGCTTGTCTCCTTCCCCCTGAGAGACTCTACAGCTCAGGGTGAGCCGCCTGAGTTCTCTTCTTCTGAGGCTCTTTCTTGTGGACAAAGACTGCAGACCCAAGCCTACGCTCAAGGTACAGAAGTCCCTTGCTGACTGGTCCAGGACCTGTAGGGACCTGGGCCACTTTCTCCTGGAATGGGCTTACCTCCTTGGTCATCGTGAGCCTTACTTCAAACTGCTGGGGCCTAAAAGACATGAACTTAACCAAACGGTTGAACAACCAAGGGCTAAAAAGGACAAGAACAACAGCAGAACAACAGTCTTCTCAGTGGCCCCATGATTTCTTATCATTAGCCCTATTTCATAGACGAGGAAACAGGTACAGATGTGCGAAGGGACTTGTTCATGGCCACAAAGTCAAGAAGAAGGAAAAAAGCTTGGAGAAACTGAGGCTCAGAGGTAGGCTTGTGGCCACAGAGGCCAAGCTCTTCACCACATTATTAGGTATTGACCCACAACAGCCCTGCAAATTTGGGAACATGTAATATGTCATAGATCAAACCAGAAAATGATGCAGTCTCAATCCCAGCCTGTTGACCTGGGAACCGACAAAGCCACACAAGCAGGCATGAGCCTGGATTTCAACGAGGGACACCTGAAGAACAGTGCATAATATATTCCTGCTATGGCTGGGCTATAATGAATATAGCCACTTTTTCCAACTGTAGAGTCAAAAGAGAGTGAGTTGTCTGTCTGAAAAGAAAAGACTTTGTATAAGAGAGTCATATAAAGAATATAGGAAAAGTGGGTAAAACAGTGTATTATTTAAAAAAAAAATACATTGTTTCCAGATCATTTAGGGGAAAAATATGTTGTTTCTACAAAAGATGGACGCTTTGGTTATACAGGAATTTTTTTTATGACTCGCCATCCATACGCCCCAGGACAACTAGGCAAACGAGAAGCAAGCTTTGGGGCTCTCAGGGTTTTTGGTGTGCTGTACTTCAGTTGCTCAGTCGTGTCTGACTCTTTGGAACGCCACGGACTGCAGCACGTCAGGCTTCGCTGTCCTTCACTATCTCCCACAGTTTTCTCAAACTCATGTCCCTTGAATCAGTGATGCCATCCAACCATCTCATCCTCTGCTGTCCGCTTCTCCTCCTGCCCTCAGTCTTTCCCAGCATCAGGGTCTTTTCCAATGAGTCAGCTCTTCACATCAGATGGCCAAAGTATTAGAGCTTTGGTATCAAGCCTTCCAATGGATATTCAGGGTTGATTTCCTTTAGGATTGACTGGTTTGATCTCCTTGCAATCCAAGGGACCCTCAAGAGTCTTCTTCAGCACAGTTCAAAAGCATCAATTCTTCAGCACTCAGCTTTCTTTATGGTCCAACTCTCACATCAGTACATGACTACTGGAAAAACCATAGCTTTGACCATACAGACCTTTGTGGGCAAAGTAATGTCTCTGCTTTTTAATATGCTGTCTAGGTTGGTCATAGCTTTTCTTCCAAGGAGCAAGCCTGTTTTAACTTCATGGCTGCAGTCACCATCTGCAGTGATTTTGGAGCCCAAGAAAATAAAATCTGTTACTATTTGCATTTCTTTTTCTTGTCTATTTGTCATAAAGTGATGGGACTGGTTGCCATGATCATAGTTTTTTAGATGTTGAGTTTTAAGCCAGCTTTTTCACTCTCCTCTTTCACCTTCATCAAGAGACTCTGTTGTTCCTCTTTGCCTTGTGCCATGGTGTCATCTGCATACCTGAGATTATTGATATTTCTCCCAGCAAACTTGATTCCAGCTTGAGCTTCATCCAGCCTGGCATGTCCCATGATGTATTTTGCATATAAGTTAAATAAGCAGGGTGACAGTATACAGCCTTGGTGTACTCCTTACCTAATTTGGAACCAGTTCATTGTTCCATGTCCAGTTCTAACTGTTGCTTCTTGACCTGCATACAGACTTCTCAGGAGGCAGGTAAGGTGTTCTGGTATTCCTACCTCTTTAAAAAATTTTCCAGAGTTGATTGTGATCCACACAGTCAAAGGCTTTAGCATAGTCAGTGAAGCAGAAGTAAATGTTTTTCTGGAACTCTCTTGCTTTTTCTGTGATCCAATGGATGTTAGCAATTTGACCTCTGGTTCCTCTGCCTTTTCTAAATCCAGTATATACATATGGAAGGTCTCAGTTCATGTACTATGAAGCCTGGCTTGAAGGATTTTGAGCATTACCTTGCTAGCGTGTAAAATGAGTGTAATAGTTTGAATATTCTTTGGCATTGCCCTTCTTTGGAATTGGGATGAAAACTGACCTTTTTGAGTCCTGTGGTCACTGCTAAGTTTTCCAAATTTGCTGGTCTATTGAGTGCAGTACTTTCACAGCATCATCTTTTAGGATTTGAAATAGTTCAGCAGGAATTCCATCACCTCTACTAGCTTTGTTCGTGGTAATGCTTCCTAAAGCCCACTTGACTTCACGTTCCAGGATGTCTGGCTCTAGGTGAGTGATCACACTATGGTGGTTATCTGTGTCATTAAAACCTTTTTTTTTTTGTATAGTTCTTCTGTGTATTCTTGCCACCTCTTCTTCATATCTTCTGCTTCTGTTAGACCGATGCCATTTATGTCCTTTATTGTGTCCATCTTTCCATGAAATATTCCCTTGGTATCTTTAATTTTATTGAAGAGATCTCTGTCTTTCCTATTCTATTGTTTTCCTCTATTTATTTCATTGGTCACTTAGGAAGGCTTTCTTATCTCTCCTTGCTATTCTTTGAAAGTCTGCATTCAGATGGGTATGTTTTTCCTATGGAAGGTCTCAGTTCATGTACTGTGAAGCCTGGCTTGAAGGATTTTGAGCATTACCTTGCTAGCGTGTAAAATGAGTGTAATAGTTTGAATATTCTTTGGCATTGCCCTTCTTTGGAATTGGGATGAAAACTGACCTTTTTGAGTCCTGTGGTCACTGCTAAGTTTTCCAAATTTGCTGGTCTATTGAGTGCAGTACTTTCGCAGCATCATCTTTTAGGATTTGAAATAGTTCAGCAGGAATTCCATCACCTCTACTAGCTTTGTTCGTGGTAATGCTTCCTAAAGCCCACTTGACTTCACGTTCCAGGATGTCTGGCTCTAGGTGAGTGATCACACTATGGTGGTTATCTGTGTCATTAAAACCTTTTTTTTTTTGTATAGTTCTTCTGTGTATTCTTGCCACCTCTTCTTCATATCTTCTGCTTCTGTTAGACCGATGCCATTTATGTCCTTTATTGTGTCCATCTTTCCATGAAATATTCCCTTGGTATCTTTAATTTTATTGAAGAGATCTCTGTCTTTCCTATTCTATTGTTTTCCTCTATTTATTTCATTGGTCACTTAGGAAGGCTTTCTTATCTCTCCTTGCTATTCTTTGAAAGTCTGCATTCAGATGGGTATGTTTTTCCTTTTCTCCTTTGCCTTTCTCAGCTATTTGTAAGGCAACCATATTGCCTTTTTGCATTTATTTTTCTTGGGGATGGTTTTGATCACCATCTTCTGCATAATGTTACAAACTTCCATCCATATTTCTTTTGGCACCTGTCTGTCAGATCTAATCTGATAGCAGCAGTCCTGGGAGGCATGGCATGCTGCCATAAGTCCTTTTGGAGAAGGTTGCCATTACCCTTATCAAAGTTTGGCCTCAGGCCAAACTGCAAGGAGGGAACACAGCCCCATCCATCAGCAGAAAATTGGATTAAAAATCTACTGAGCATGGCCTTGCCCACCAGAGTAAGACCCAGTTCTCCCCACAGCCAATTCCAATGGGCAAATTTAATTCAGATGACCATTATATCTACTACTGAAGGCAAGTATCCTTTAGAAGAAATGTAGTAGCCTTCATAATCATCAAAAGTGTCCAAAATGCAATACTTGAGTACAGTCTCAAAAATGACAGAATGATCTTGGTTCATTTCCAAGGCAAAGCATTCAATATTGCAGTAATCCAAGTCTATGCCCCAACCACTAATGCTGAAAAAGTGAAGATGAATGCTTCTATGATGACCTACAAGACCTTTTAGAAGTAACACCCCCAAAAGATATCCTTTTCATTATAGGGGTCTGGAATGTGAAAGTGGGAAGTCAAGAAACACCTGGAGTAACAGGCAAGTTTGGCCTTGGAGTACAGAATGAAGCAGAGCAAAGGCTAACAGAGTTTTGACAAGAGAACTCATTGGCCATAGCAAACACCCTCTTCCAACAACACAAGAGAAGACTCTACACATGGAATCACCAGATGGTCAACACAGAAATCAGATTGATCAATATATTCTTTGCAGCCGAGAATGGAGAAGCTCTGTACAGTTAGCAAAAACAAGACTGGGAGCTGACGGTGGCTCAGATCATGAACTACTTATTGCCAAATTCAGACTTAAATTGAAGGAAGTAGGGAAAACCACTAGACCATCCAGGTATGACCTAAATCAAATCCTTTATATAGGGAAGTGACAATAGATTCCTGGGATTATATCTGATAGAAGAGTGCCAGAAGAACCATGGACTGGCTCTCAGGATTGATACAATATAAATCCTCAACAAATGTTAGCATTTGTTGTTGTTATCAAGAAAGACGATTATAGTCAAATTCCATCTTAGCCACTGTGTGACTCTGAAAGATTTCTTTTTAATCTTTCTGAACCTCTGTCATCTTCTACAGAGAAAAAAGTTGTAAAGGTTATAGGAGATAACTCATAAAGCACCTGGCACAGTCTTGGCTTCATGGCAAATAGAAGGGAAAAAAATGGAAACAGTGGCAGATTTTATATTCTTGGGCTCCAAAATCACTGTGGACAGTGACTATAGTCATGAAATTAAAACAGGCTTGCTCCTTGGGAGAAAAACTATGACAAACCTAGATAGCATATTAAAAAACAGAGACATTACTTTGCCCACAAAAGTCTGTATGGTCAAAGCTATGGTTTTCCCAGTAGTCATGTACAGATGTTAGATTTGGACCATAAAGAAGACTGAGTGCCAAAGAACTGATGTTTTCAAACTATGACGCTGAAGAAGACTCTTGAGATACCCGTGGACAGCAAGGCGATCAAACTAATCCATCCTAAAGAAAATCAACCCTGAATATTCATTGGAAGGACTTAGACTGAAGCTGAAGCTCCAATACTTTGGCCACCTGATGTGAAGAGCTGACTCATTGGAAAAGACCCTGATGCTGGGAAAGACTGAAGGCAGGAGGAGAAGGGGATGACAGAGGATGAGATGGTTGGATGGCATCACCACCTCAATGGGCGTGAGTTTGAAGCAAACTCTGGGAGACAGTGAAGGACAGGAAAGCCTGGTGTGCTGCAGTCCATGGGGTTCCAAAGAGTCGGACACAACTTAGAGACTGCAAACAACAGTCTTGGGTAATTATGTACTCAATGAATGCCAGTTACCTTTAGATTCATCTCTACCTCTAACAGTGTAGATAATGGTGACTGCACTTCAGAGCATCATTTCAAGGCTTAATCTGGAAAGAGCAGACTTCTAAGTCTTCTAGAACACTATCCCCCACCTACCATCCAAAATACACCAGGTACCTAAGAGAGCATCTCCCCTGTTATAAAGTAATTCAGTTTAGGATGACAA
Source organism: Madoqua kirkii (assembly GCA_006408675.1). Lineage (NCBI taxonomy): Eukaryota > Metazoa > Chordata > Mammalia > Artiodactyla > Bovidae > Madoqua > Madoqua kirkii. Next base: position 16,755 of record SJYC01144520.1, on the reverse strand, counting down.
TTCTCTTTTTCTTTTTGAAAGACCTATTTAATAAATAATAGTATAGAAATTACACAGGCATAATCCTAAAATGGGAGCAGCAGAGGAGAGCCAAGTAGATCAAAGGTTTCACTCAAAAGTTCCTCGCCAACATATACACCATTTATAAGAACTGTGGAGGGATATGGGCTTCCCAGGTGGTGCTAGTGGTAAAGAACCTGCCTGCCAATGCAGGAGATGTGAGTGACATGGGTTCAACTCCTGGGTTGGGAAGATCCCCTGGAGGAGGGCACGGCAACCCACTCTAGTATTCTTGCCTGGAAAATCCCTTGCACAGAGGGGGCTTGAGGGCTATAGTCCATGGGGTTCCAAAGAGTCGGACACGACTGAAGCAGCTGAGCACAGCACATGAAGGGATATGACCCAGACTGAGTACCCAGACCAAGGCAGAGGCAGCAGGGATGAGGCTCAGAAATGAAAATGGAGACTAAGTTACAGCCTGCAGTTCTCCCCCACCTTCTTTCAGAAGGCCAACAGTCTGGCATATACCAGAGGATGCTTTCCCAGAAAAGTGAGCAACAGGGGAAAAGGTCTCCATGTAACGGCACTGGCAGTAGAGATAAGAGTTCCTCCAATGAAATTTGACTCCCCACCCAATTAAAGGAGAAACTCCTCTCCTAGTGACCCCAGGCAACAGAGAGCCTCCTCAACACCTCTCAGTGTCTGTCTCTTAAATATGAACAGACAGTCAAGAATCACCAAACACTGGAGAAAGACCTCCAATTTGAAAAATGACACCCAAAACCTATGAAATAAACTTGGAATAGTAATTAATACCCTCAGAAAGATAAAATACTGCATCTTATGATACAGGAACAGGATGTAATATTTTAAAGGCCTCGTGAAAATTCAAATGTGATGGAAATTCAAAAAAGAAAAAGAAAAACCTTCAGTGAAAATAAAATTCAGCAAATCGAACAGAAGTTAAAAGAAAAGATGGAAAAGAGTGAAACATAAAAGACAGAATCAGTCTGAGACATCTAACATATAAATATTATTCTTTTTTCAAAAAGAAAATCTCACAGAATAAATTATTCAAAAATTGATGTAAGAAAGAAATATCAGAATTGAAGGACAAAAAGGCCCTAGATTGAAAGGGCCTTTGAATAAATGAATGAAAAAAAAACTTCATACCATCATTATTATGAAATAATATATACTTTTCATCATTATGAAAATTTGGAACACCTGGGCTAAACAGAAGCCCCTAGAAATCTGTGAAGGGAGGGATTTTCCTGGCAGTCCAGTGGTTAAGACTTTGCCCTTCCACTGCAGTGGACATGGGTTAGTGTTGATTGGGAAACTAAGATCCTATGTGTGGTACAGTGTGGTCAATAAATAAGGTATTAATTAAACATTTTTAAAAATTGTAGAGGGAAAATCAGGGTTAGAAAGAATGAGAATCAGAATTTTGGACTTTTCAAAAGCAACACTGCTTATTTAACTTCTGTGCAGAGTACATCGTGCAAAATGCTGGACTGGATGAATCATAAGCTGGAATCAAGATTTCTGGGAGAAATATCAACAGCAGCAGAGTTACAGATGATACCACTCTCATGGCAGAAAGTGAAGAGGAACTAAAGAACATTTTGACAAGAGTGAAAGAGATAAGTTATAAAGCTGGCTTAAAACTCAACATTCAGAAAACTAAGATCATGGAATCTGGTTCCTCTACTTTATGGCAAATGAAAGGGGAAAAACTGGAAGCAGTGATAGTTTTTCTTTTTGGGGGGCTCCAAAATCACTGCAGATGTTGACTGCAGCCATGAAATTAAAACACACTTGCTCCTTGGAAGGAAAGCTATGACAAAACCAGACAGTGTATTAATAAGCAGAGGCATCACTTAGCTGACAAAAGTCCATCTAGTCAAAGCTATGGTTTTTCCAGTAGTCATGTATACATGTGACAGTTGGACCATAAAGAAGGCTGAGCACTGAAGAATTGATGCTTTCAAAGTGTGGTGTTTGAGCAGACTCTTGAGAGCCCCTTTAACAGCAAGGAGATCAAACCAGTCAATCCTAAAGGAAATTAACCATGAATATTCATTGGAAGGCCTGATGCTGAAGCTCCAATACTTTGTCCACCTGATGCAAGGAGCTCACTCGTTGGAAAAGATCCTGATGCTGGGAAAGATTAAGGGCAGCAGGAGAAGTGGGCAACAGAAGGTGAGATGGTTGGATGGCATCACTGACTCAATGGGCATAAATTTGAGCAAAGCCTGGGAGATAAAGACAGATGAGCCTGGTGTGCTGCAGTCCATGGGGTCAAAAGAGTCAGACATGACTTAGCAACTGAACAACAGTAACAAACAGCAACATCAGATGCTAGAAGACAAAGATCTTTGCAATTCTACAGGCAAATTATTTTCAGTGTACACCCAACAAAATTATTGACCAAATGAGAGAGAGAAAGAATAAAGACATTTCCAGAAAAAAGACTCAAACACTACCTCTGACAAATTCTTTCTTAAGAAGCTGTGGACAATATGGTCCAACAGAACAATGAAATAAACCACAAAAGAAGAAAACCCAGGACACAGAAAATCAGGATTTCTACACAGGAGAGGGAGTTTAGGATGAAAGATGGACATTTGGGCTCAAGAACTACCCACTGAGGTGTGAGCAGGGACAGAGTTAGGAGAAAGGCCCCAGGAATACAGAAGGAAGCGATAGATCATCTCACTATTATGACGGAGCGTTTAGCAAGAAACACTTCTCAGAATTCAGGACATTGAATAACAAATTCGGAAAAAAATTGTAAAGGTTCTTACATTAAAAGTTATGCAACACATCAAGATGAGGCAATTATTAGTTCAAAATAGTGTGAGGAAAAGCTGAAGCCTAGTTAGTACACTGCAGAGCCCTGCAGTAAACCATATTCACACAGCTATAAAAACGTAAATACTGATTGATGACTGTGATAAAATGCCTGTGGGGGAGGGGAGGGAAGTGGGATGGAGGGAAAGATTGTTAAATCCTCCTCCTCTGTCATAATTAGAATTTAGTAGTGTGTAAAGTAGGGGAGGGGACCCCTAAGAAATAAGAAGATAAGCATATGATGAAAAAATAGGAGATGGCCACCAGAAGAATCAGCTAAAAGAGTTACAGATGTTTGCTTTTGTGCTCACAGAGAAGGGAGGTGAGTGCAGCATTTTGATACGCTTTACTTTTTTGCATTATTTTGCTTAAAAATATATATATATTTTTAACAGAATGCTAAAAAAAATGTGTAGGGCAGATTTGAGAACCCATGGAAATTTTTACTCATGTCAGCCAGCATCCATTAACAAGGGGCTGATCAAGCTGGTCAACATGAATACTAGTTTAATGGCACAAAGAGGGGTGCAAGGGGCTCCTCTGGAGGAGGTTCACAGGGTGAGAACTATGAAGGTACAAATGACCTAGGTTCTCTTTGTCCCCATTTTTCATCTGTAAAAGGGGCCCAGTGATAAGGCTGTTGGAGTTAGGGGCCCAACTATTAGGCTGCTGGAGGACTGAGGATGTGATGCATGTCATGTGTCTAGCAGAGTCTCTGGCTCAGAGTTGTTTTGAAGATTCTTTTTGGCTTTTTGTTTTGTGGACCATATTAAGAGTCTTTGTTGAATTTATTACAGTATTGCTTCTGTTGTTTTCTGCTCTGGAGTTTTGGCCATGAGGCATGTGGGATCTTAGTTCCCTGACCAGAGATCAAACCTGCACCCGGCATTGGAAGGGGAAATCTTAACCATGGACTACAGGGCAGTCCCAGGCTCATGAGTTCTTATTAAAGAGGATTTCTTTTTATCACCCAACCTTAGTCTCAAGGTGAAAACTAACTTCCATTAAGATCTGGGACTAGTGGGATCCATCGCTTTTGACTTCTGAGCAGGATGGATGGGTAAACTGAGTTGAGGGCCCCTGTATCTTATATCAGGAGGACTGGCCCCTTCTGGAGCCCCAAGTACATAGCCCTCTTTTCCTCCACAATCTGTTTTTCCATCATCTTTTTTTAACTTGCTTTGGGTTTTACTTCCAAAGTCTCCCATTCAGATATCTGAAGTGTTTTCTCTACTTGGAAATACTCTTAACAAAAATGACTAAACTTTTTGTAATGTGAAATCCAGAGTATCTCTTTTGGAAACTTTACCTTTCCCTTAAAATTCTAGATCAAAGTTTCAAAAAGGCCTGAGAGGGGCCAGAAAAAAAGCAGAAAAGTTGAGTTGGAAGGATTTGTTGTTCAGTCGCTACTTGGGTCTGACTCCGTGACCTCATGGACTGCAGCAAGCTGGGCTCCCCTGTCTTCCGCTGTTTCTCAGGGTTTGCTCAAATTCATGTCTGTTGAGTCTGTAATGCTATCTAATACCACCTCATCCTCTGCCACCCACTTCTCCTTTTGCCTTCAGTCTTCTCCACTGAGTTGGCTCTTTGCATCGGGTTGCTGAAGTATTGGAGCTTCAGCTTCAGCATCAGTCTTTCCAACGAATATTCAGAAGGACTTCGTGTCTGTATTGCTGCTGCTGCTAAGTCGCTTCAGTCATGTCCGACTCTGTGCAGCCCCATAGACGGCAGCCCATCAGGCTCCGCCGTCCCTGGAATTCTCCAGGCAAGTATACTGGAGTGGGTTGCCATTTCCTTCTACAATGCATGAAAGTGAAAAGTGAAAGTGAAGTTGCTCAGTCGTATCCGAGTCTTAGCAACCCCATGGACTGCAGCCTACCAGGCTCCTCCGTCCATGGGATTTGCCAGGCAAGAGTACTGGAGTGTGGAGTGGGGTGCCATTGCATGTTTGTATTGCTGCTGCTGCTGCTAAGTCACTTCAGTCGTGCCCAACTCTGTGCGACCCGATAGACGGCAGCCCACCAGGCTCCCCCGTCCCTGGGTAAGTCCTGCTAAATGGAGAACTGAGGATGAGTGTGATTCCTCTAAGCCCAAAGGCTTTTTCCTCCCTTGTATGTGCAGCAAGAATCAGTCTGAGTGTGTACTGGGCCCAGCACAGCTGTGACAGGTGTGTGGTCACTGGGAGCCGCTCCTGGCCTCCCAAGCCTGCCCAGATCAGACAGCAGCAGTGCCCTGAGTTCTTGGCTGGCCCTGGCTGCTCTCTCTAAAGACTCTAGGACTAGTGAAGTCTCAGAGAAGCACAGGACTGAGGGGCTGAGACTTGGGCATGTGGGCTGGCCCCTGTTGGCTCACCTCTTCAGGCTAAGTCCTAAGATTCACGTGACAGACTGTGGCCACCTGGTCCCTTTGAGCACATTGCAGATGGTCAGAAAGCCTTGCAACCGCATTCTGCACTTGGCGGCTCATGGTACCCAGACCCTGAGCTCCAGGCTAGTCACTGGGGTACATCCTATGGTGGCTTTCTGGTTGGTGATCTAGACTCTCACCCCACAAGATTCTGGGAGATTTCAAGGCAACTCAACCATTAGCAAGATTTCTTTTCTGAGAGCTGTGCCATCAATTGACAACTGAAACCAGCTGTCAGCTGCAGTGGGCGACTCCTTCCTTTTCTGAAGCCATCAGGGGCTTCAGAGGCTGCATCTTCAAACGTTAAGGATATGTGAACAGATAGGGCCTACTATCACTACCCTCAGTGAAGATTTCGGCTTTTTAGTTTAAATGAACACCGTAATCAGAGGCTGTCTCTTATACACATCTCCCAGTGACCACACACCACACACACACACTCCATCCACAGGGCCCGAGTCTCCACACATCCCAGTGCTTCTATTTATTTCTACTCAGCGAAGGAGTCACTGCAATGGGGAAAATAAATTAGAACTAAATGAGACAGAGATTCAGAGTCCTGGAAGCATGACTGCCGATGAGCATTACTGGTTGTTTTATGTCTCCACTGCCCGGGGGTTGGCCTCTCACATCAGTAACCAGCAATCTGGCTAATCAGCACACAGAAGAGAAATCTGGAGAGAGGTCCAAATCTGCCAAGGTGGAGGGTGGCATTCAACAATTCAAGTTGTATCCATCTCTAAGAAAAAAACCCCAAAAAACACCTACAGGACAGACGCAAATTGTTGAAACGCTTATTTCACTCTTTCCCCTCGCTTATCCTGGAGAAATCCAAATTAGAAAACTTCCCATTTAAGATAATCAACAGAAGAGAATAACAGATCAACTTGGGCTAATATCAGTAGCAGGAAAGTCCAATTAACAAATTCATGAATTGTGCTGTTTACACTTCTATTTCTAAGGTTAATTATGCGATCAAGTAATAGCTTTTGCCTTGATTACAGGGCCCTTAGGAAATAAAAGTGTGTTTCCACTTTACAAGTATGTTTGCATGTTAGTCCTGCATTGAGAGCACAGGAGCTGAGCTTAGTATCAGCTCTACACACAGCTGTAGTCAGAGGAGAAGGCTGTTAAAAAAAGAGACAACAGGTCCTAAATGGAGTTACTTGTACTAAGCCTACCAAACTGAGACTTAACACCTAATCTAATTGCAGTTTCAGCCTCTGGCAGCAAAGTATCTTAACCAAGTCAGTCTGGAATTTCCTGGTCAGCTCTAGTGAGGTAATTCACCTGATAGACCCCCTGCCGCCCCTGGGACCCTGCCTGGAAAAATCCACTTTGCTAGAACTTCCTTGACCGCCTCCTTCTGCCTATAAACGTCTCCGTTCACACAGCTCCTCAAAGCTGCTTTCTATTTGCTAGCTAGGTTCCTGCCCAATTCATGAATTGTTGATTAAATCCACTAAGATCTTTGAAATTTACTCAGTTGAATTTTGTTTTTTTAACACGGCCTTGGCCTCAAGACTCAGTGTGTAAACAGAAGTATAATTCATACAAGTACTAGCATCCACCTATACATTTTCTGCTCTCTCTGCTTTGCACCATTTGTATTGTCAGTACTTTTCAGATGTTGTAGATTGGAGAGTGCCAAGTGGCAGGTCTTTCCTCTTGATTCCCTGTTGAGAAGAATCAGTAAAATTAGCTACCTGGCCTTAAATATATGAACAGGAAAAAAGGAACATTACCTATATTTTGGGGGGACAATCTCAGCAAGGCTGTTCCAGGTCTCTGTGAATAGTGGCAGCTTACATATCTTGAGAGATTAGCCCATGGCTGCTATTGCTGGTACTGCTAAGTCGCTTCAGTTGTGTCTGACTCTGTGCGACCCCATAGATGGCAGCCCACCAGGCTCCCCAGTCTCTGGGATTCTCAAGGCAAGAACACTGGAGTGGGTTGCTGTTTCCTTCTCCAATGCATGAAAGTGAAAAGTGACAGTGAAGTCGTGTCTGACTGTTCATGATCCCATGGACTGCGGCCTACCAGGCTCCTCCATCCATGGGATTTCCCAGGCAAGAGTACTGGAGTGGGGTGCCATTGCCTTCTCCCATGCCCGTGGCAGGCATCTCCAATTAATTAGTTTACATGTTAGTCCCTCAGTCATGTCTGACTCTTTTTGATCCCATGGACTGTGGCCTGCCAGGCTTCTCTGTCCATGGACTTCTCCAGGTAAGAATACTGGAGTGGGTTTCCATGCCTTCCTCCAGGGGATCTTTCCAACCCAGGGATTAAACCCAGGTCTTCTCGCTGCAGGCAGATTCTTTACTGTCTGAGCCACCAGGGAAGCCCTGAATCCCTAGCTTGCACGGGTGTGCTTAGTCGCTCAGTCCTGTCCAACTCTTTGTGACCCCCTGGACTGCAGCCCGCCAGGCTCCCCTGTCCATGGACATTCTCCAGGTAAGAATACTGGAGTGGGTAGCCATGCCCTGCTCCAGGGGATCTTCCCAACTCAGGGATCAAACCCAGGTCTCCCTCACTGCAGGTGGATTCTTTACCATCTGAGCCACCAGGGAAGCCCATGAATGCTGGAGTGGATAGCCTATCCCTTCTCTAGGGGATCTTCCCAATCCAGCAACTGAAGTGTGGTCTCCTGCTTTGCAGTTTGTGTAGTCTTTACAATAAGCCTAGGAGGCAGTGTAGGGAGCAAAACTTGCCACCCTAAAATGTTCCTTGGGCATGCAGATTATTTCAAGTTTAAAACAATCAAGGTCTCATGACTCAGAAAGAAATTTTGACCTTTCCCTTAACTGGCTAAAGAAATCTAGACAGAGGGCCGTCTTGGGATAGAACTATTTCCTGAGAGCTCTGCCAAAAATATGGGTGACGTGTGGTGCAAAATCGGAGAAGGCAATGACACCCCACTCCAGTGTTCTTGCCTGGAGAATCCCAGGGACAGGGGGGCATGGTGGGATGCTGTCTATGGGGTCGCACAGAGTTGGACATGACTGAAGCGACTCAGCAGCAGCAGCAGCAGCAGTGGTGCAAACTCTTGGGCGTGACCTAGAAATTGGGATCCACTCTGTGTCCCATTTTCTCTGCAGGCCCCAGCAAACATTTATTTACCAAATAGTTGCTTTTCCGTCTCCATGTGAATTGCCTCCCTCTTTTGAAGTCTCAAGCCTATAGCCCCAACGTTCTCTTTTGTCTTTAGCTGAAGATGGTATTTGACGTGAGGGCTTCAGCTAACTTTGGTGTGATTTTCTCCTATTCATCTGTCTTGTATCAGTTTAATTGTTAGATCAGCCAGAAGATGCTAGGAGGGTAGAGGAATAAGTCTTCCTCCCAGACAGTGGACGTCATCATTTCTCCTTTGCAAGGTGAAGCACTGAGAGATTATGAAAACTGGCTGAGCCCCTAACAACTAGTTAAGTCAGAATTTGAACTGAGGCAGCCTGGCAGGACTTCACTGCCACATGTCGTTCTTCCATAGGGCTCAGCTCAATAGAGGATGCTGGGCTATTTCCACAAAATGGAGAAGCAACATCTAGAAGGTACATTGTGCCATTTGAAACCTTTAAATTGAAGAGCAAAAGCTAACCTCTTGTCAGCCATCTCTTCTGACTAATCTGACCCTAAAAGACCATCGGTTTCTTTGGGGGCTGCTGAAAGTGCCACTGAGACGTGACCGGAGCTGTCTGATGTCTGCTGATTCTTCCTGCCTTGCCCGGAGCTGGCGGCCGGTGTGCGGCCTCGGTGCGTTACCTCCGGGGCTGGGTGGAGGCAGACGCTGACTGCCAGTGTGGATGACGCAGAGATGACGTCGTGGCTTCTATAAAAAGGGCTCACCACAGACTCTCTGGATGAAGATCAAGGTGTCACATTCACTCCTATCTTTCTCTTCATAAGCACATCCACTAAAAAAGAGAGAAAGTGTGTTCAGCAACTGTGAGTTCAGGCTTCAGATGGTGACTGGACCAGGCTTTGCTTTCTACAGCCAGGTGAGCTCGGGTATATTCCTTAATCTCCTTGTGCTGAAAGGCCTCGTCTGTAAAAGGGTATCTGCCTCAAATGTTGTGACGAAGATGATGTCGAGGAATCACTGTGAAGAGACTCAGAGTGGCGTTCTCAGGCCAGCGGGGCAGCACGGCCAGTGAGCGGCTCCGAGACGCGGGCCTTGGGCTCCACCCCACACGTGCCCAATCAGCACCCAAATGGCCTCGGGGTCACTCACCTGAAAGGCCCTTCATGAGAGATACTGAAGTCTGAAAAGTGAGAAGTGAAACACACGGTCACTGTTAGTGATGATTATGTAAGTCAGATCGTCTGCCGTCCAGTGGCTTCAGCATCACGCTTCCAGGAGAAAAGTGTTAGACCTCGGAAATAAGCCACAAGGTCCAGGCGGGAAACCCCCTCCCCTGCCTCTACTGTTCATCATTTTCTAAACTCTCAGTGATGAAGGGAAAACCGCTGAAGAAAGTGATGAAGACTTTCTGAGGGAACCAAAGTTGGGGAAACAAACGGTCATAAAACGTGCAGCTTTTGCATGCAGCAATGACGGAAGCTGGCAAGATTTGCCAGCGCCTAAAGTAGTAAAGCGGTTTGTAAAAATGATTATTATTTTTTTCAGCACAGCCCAAGTCTCCTGCCCGATCATGGCTTTTAATTTAAGTGTGCGGTTACTGCTCAAAAGTGGGTTGCCAGCCTTTGAAGAGCCACACTCCTTTAGAAGTCTGTTGAGAATGCGAAGGGTTTGAAGATTGGTGTTGGCAATGAGAGCATTTGACTGCCCAAGTGTTCAGTCTCACAGGGCCTTAGATATTTCGCTGCGGGAAACTGATGTTCATTAAACCGTAAGCAAATTAGAGTTCAAGACAAGATATAAAGAAAGACATAGTTAGTGCACGGGAGCCATCCACCATCGTTTGACTTCTTTTAGGTGAGAGTCTTATACTTCGGTATTAGTTCCTTCCACAAAAGAAAATTATATAGCTGCTTTTATGCAGGCTACCGATGCTGTGTTTTATCGCACTCAATTTACAATGAAATGAAGCAGAAGCCGGCAAGGCAGCATTAAAGCTTTAATTTTCCTTTTGGGTTTTACCTCCATTTTATCTTTAGAGGAACCCGGAATGGGTTGATAAACAGAGTATTTTGCCAGTCAATAAATAAAAAAGCTATTTTTTATCAAGTGGACGCTAAATTGCTGTGGCCCATGATAGAACCTTACTGGAAATCAGAGGATGAGAAGGCATGTTACCCTTCAAGCAAAATCAATTTGGCTGGAAAAAAGAAAAGATTGCTCCCTGTCCCCTGCACCCAGCCACCCTGCAGTAATATTGTTCTCAGTGACTCCTGGCACACTGTGTGGGCTGCCCTGGATTCCAGGCACAACTTAAGGGAAACAGACAAGGGAATTGAGCTCCCAGAGGAAGATAAATATCATGGAACGCATTGTAGGGCTTCTGAGGTGGCTCAGAAGTTAAAGAATCTGCCTCCAATGCGGGAGACCCGGTTTTGCTTCCTGGATCAGGAAGATCCCCTGGAGAAGACAATGCCTACCCACTCCAGTATCTTTGCCCAGAGAATTCTATGGACAGAGGAGCCTGGTGGGTTACAGTCCATGGGGTTACAAAGAGACATATTGTAGCATCAACCCTGCAGCTCCAAGAGTTTTATAAGGAATGAAATACCCAGCTCTCCTGCTATCCTGCAAAACTTCATTTTCAGGCAGCTGAACTAGAAATTTTGAGTCATGTTTGCACGGATCTACCATCCTCTCCCATCAGCCCAGGCACTGGGAGTTGAAAGGGCTTGGGAAAGTCCCTCCCTCGGATCTGGACCAACCTAGATAGCATATTGAAAAGCAGAGACCTTACTTTGCCGACTAAGGTCCGTCTAGTCAAGGCTATGGTTTTTCCAGTAGTCATGTATGGATGTGAGAGTTGGACTATGAAGAAGGCTGAGCGCCGAAGAATTGATGCTTTTGAACTGTGGTGTTGGAGAAGACTCTTGAGAGTCCCTTGGGCTGCAAGGAGATCCAACCAGTCCATTCTGAAGGAGATCAACCCTGGGATTTCTTTGGAAGGAATGATGCTGAAACTGAAACGCCAGTACTTTGGCCACCTCATGTGAAGAGTTGACTCATTGGAAAAAACTCTAATGCTGGGAGGGATTGGGGGCAGGAGGAGAAGGGGACGACCGAGGATGAGATGGCTGGGTGGCATCACTGACTCGATGGACTTGAGTCTGAGTGAACTCTGGGAGTTGGTGATGGACAGGGAGGCCTGGCGTGCTTCGATTCATGGGGTCGCAAAGAGTTGGACACGGCTGAGCGACTGAACTGAACTGAACTGGATCTGGAAGGCAGTGGTAGCTATGGTTTTTCCAGTAGTCATGTATGGATGTGAGAGTTGGACTATGAAGAAGGCTGAGCGCCGAAGAATTGATGCTTTTGAACTGTGGTGTTGGAGAAGACTCTTGAGAGTCCCTTGGGCTGCAAGGAGATCCAACCAGTCCATTCTGAAGGAGATCAACCCTGGGATTTCTTTGGAAGGAATGATGCTGAAACTGAAACGCCAGTACTTTGGCCACCTCATGTGAAGAGTTGACTCATTGGAAAAAACTCTAATGCTGGGAGGGATTGGGGGCAGGAGGAGAAGGGGACGACCGAGGATGAGATGGCTGGGTGGCATCACTGACTCGATGGACTTGAGTCTGAGTGAACTCTGGGAGTTGGTGATGGACAGGGAGGCCTGGCGTGCTTCGATTCATGGGGTCGCAAAGAGTTGGACACGGCTGAGCGACTGAACTGAACTGAACTGGATCTGGAAGGCAGTGGTAGACCAGAAGGCCAGGGGAGCAGGCTGTGGATTGGGACCCCAATTCCCTGGGTCTGCTGAGTGGAAATGGGCACCCGCTGGTCTGGACTGAAAAGAAAAACTGTGGATGCAACAAATGGATCCTTGAAAGAAAAGCAGCAGCGTGGTGGTTCCCTGGAGGGGCTGAGAGAGCCTGAGTAGGTGCTGACTCACCCAGATCAACCCAGACCTGCAGCCTCCAGATCTGACTTGGTAGGAAAGATGCTGCTGTGACTGAATGAGCCAGGAATGGGAAGTAAAATAATGCCAGGCATCATAGCTACCTCTCTGAGACCTTCTTTTTACAGTGAGTTTAAGTGGGTGGGTTTTATCTCTGTTTCACCAATGATTGAACAGAAGCAAAGTGCACACCTTCCATTTGCCTCAAGGCTCCTAGAGAGTGGTAGAGCTTGGAGGATAGCCTCTCACCTAGGAAACTAAAGCTGACTCCCCTGACCCTTGCAGAGTTCTGGAAAGTTCTGAAAGCTGAGAAATACTGGCTCAGACAGTTAAGAAACGGCCTGCAGTGCAGGAGACCCAGGTTTGATCCTTGGATCAGGAAGATCCCTTGAGAAAGGAATGGAAACCCGCTCCAGTACTCTTGCCTGGAGAAGTCTATGAACAGAGGAGCCTGGGGGGCTACAGTCCATGGGGTCCCAAAGAGTTAGACACAACTGACCGACTTCACTTTCACTTTCAAGACACAAGAAGAAACTTGGGACATGATCTCTGAGAGAGGCAGCAGAATGTGAGGAAAAATGGAAGAAGTGGAGATTCAGCAAAGTGAGGAAGGAATGAAAAGAAGGAAGGCTCTCAAGGAGAGCATGGGCTATCAGGAGGGGCAGGAAATTCATGCTCCCAAGTTCTGCTTCTGCTCCCATCTTGCTTGAGTCAAGAACCCAGAAACCTTCTGGAGATTTGAGTATGGGGACCATGGCCTGGTTGGAATCTGGAGGGACACAGCACAAACCAGGTAAAAAATTCCTCCACCGTGGTACATGGGGCAGTGGGGTGGCCACTGGCCTGGCAACTAAACCCCAGCTGGAGCCTGAGACACCCTCCCCCAAATTTTCCCTCCCCAGAGGACAGGAGCACGCTCTCTGCTGACACTGTCTCACAGCCCCAGGCAGCCGTCCTGATGCCCAGGGGCTGTGGACCTGACTCCATGCTCTAAAGAAGGCCCCAGGATAGGGCCATGCTGGCCTTAGGAACAGAGAGGAAATGGATCCACCAGGGCCAGACCACAGATAGCAGAGCTCTGTCTATTAATGGTGGTTTGATTCCAACCAAAGTCCCTCTACCTAAGAGCATCATAAACTCTTTTGTTTGTTTTATAAAGTATATATATACATGTGTATGTATATATCTGGCCAAGCTGTGCAGAATCTTAGTTCCCCAACCTGCACACTCTGCTGTGGAAACACAGAGTGGACCTCCAGGGAAGTCTCATTTAAAGTGTATATTTTAAATTTCATCTTCTCAGTGACTCTCAAGATCCTTGCACCCAGAGTTTGGAATCACTTGTTGAAATGCTGATGGGGGTAAGCAGGGAGGCAGGGGAATGAAGTAGAGAAGAGACAAAGGAGACGTCCTGTCTCCCAGTTCTATAAATGAACCACTAAGACGGTTCCCAAGGCAGCCATATGCCTGCTGTTTGGCCTGGGACCAGCGGCACCTGTCCCGCCCGAGTGCTTCTCAGGCTGCGTCTGCCTCACCCATCACTTCTGAAAGGCCCTTTCGTACCAGATGAGAATGCCCAGTTTGCTGTCCTGGGTATCAGGATGGCTGATTCTGTCCAGGACAGAATCAGGGCAGGCAGCTGACTCATCCTATTTTCTACAAGAAACCGGTCCTGCAACTCTAGTTGAGGACTGGGGGCCTGTAGAACCAGGAGAGGCCAGAGAGGCTGGGATAGGGACCCCAGAAGGGCCTGAGGAACACCACTGGCCTGACACCCTCCCTGGGGACCAGCCAGGAAACCTCTGGCCCAGGAGACCCTCAAGAAGACAGTCAGGAGCTATAGATGAGGAAACAAAATCAGAGGCATCTTGGTCAAAAGGATGGCAAGTGTTCTGAGATTCCCAGGACTGTCCTAATTCCCTATTATTCTTTTCAGTAAAATGCACCGACATTTCTGCTCTATCGTCACATATGCGTTGCTAAAAACCCTGAGTGCTATAAGACGGCAAGCTAAAAGAATGATAAGTCTTATGGGAAAAATAGAGTTGGAGCAGTCGGAAAAAATCTATTGAACTTGGTAACCAGACCACTAGCAGAAACAATCACAACCCTCATAAAATACGTACCTGGCTGGGGTCTCCTGGCATTGACACAGCATCCCCAGCTGTGATTCCTCAAAGCAAGCCTTCGAGCCCTCCTCCAGGGCATTCACTTCCTTCTTCTAAACACAGGTCCTAGAGGGTGTTTGCTTCAACTGGAGATAAGTTCTATCAACATGAAAAGTCTGATTCAAGGCAAACTCGTCCTTAAGAGTGCTGTCATCTTTGGGGGAAATATAATCAAGTTCCTAGATCTAACTCTATAAGAAACACTGAAGATAGATGTATGGGTCATCTTAAAATACATGAAGATACAATTAACCAAATCCAGTGATTTGAACAAACTAACTGTAAAAATGCCTTTTTTGTTGTTGTTGTTAAAACAGAGAAAAGTAAACATTGACTTATAAGAGGTGATATTCAGGCATCAGTATTCACTTTTGTTGGCTGTGATAGTGATATTATGTTTATGTTTTTTCAGTCTTTATTAGATTTAAAAGTAAAAACAAAACAGGTGGGGTAGATATGTCAAAAATGTTAACAGTTGTTTACTCTAAAATGTGAGTATGTGAAGCTTCTTTATACTATTAATATTCACTCTTCTGTTTCACTTTTTTTGGTAATAATAATGAAATTTCATCTTATACTGTCAGAAAGTAAAGAAGGCTCAGAAAAACAACACCAAACACCATCAGTTTGGGATCAGGCTAACTGAAAGAGTACCCAGTGGCCAAAGTTAGAACAATTTGAGAAAAAGAAAAGTAACATTAGATTATAATTGAAAGTATAAAATGAATTTCCTTAAGTCTATACTGACACTTTAAAATGTTTGAATGCATAAATAAATGAGGAGAGGAGATAACTATTCCAAGTAGAAGGATTCTGATACGTGTTAATGTCTACTCTGTCCTCCAGGGATGGAGCATAACCCTACTGCCCCAGTTTGCTGCCAGCTGCTCGAAGTGACTTTCTACCAAAGAGAACAGTAGGAAAAGGGGGAAAGGAATACTTTACACGGGGAGAAACTGACATATAATACCTCATCCTGGTGGCGATCAAGGTCAACACCAACAGTGAGAAGTTGTGCGGATAATGTGTACCCTTGATATGTGATGAAAATGGCACTTCACCTCTGTGATCTTGCTCAAGAATCCTATAACTACAGTCCAGTTACGAGAGAAACATTGGAAAAATCCCAGTGGAGGGACAGTCTACAAAACACCTGACCAGTCATCTTTAAAACTGTCTCGGTCATCAAAAACAAGGGAAGCCTGAGAAACTGAGACAATGGAAAAATGAACTGTGGGATCCTAGAAGGATCCTGGATTGGAAAAAGGTCGTTAGATAAGGACACATGAATAAAGTACAGACTTGAGTCAATAATGTATCAATATTGGCTTAATAATTGTGACAAAAGTACCATACTAATCTTTTACTAAGATGTGCAGGGTAGACGAGAGCTCTCTGCACCATCTTCGTAATTCTTCTGTAAATCTAAAACTTTTTAAAAACAATAGTTTATTTTTAAAAAATAGAGCAGATGAGTTAGCAAAATATAATTGGTCCCTCAATTATCTTTTGATTTTGAAAGCTGTCCCAGAGCACCATGACAGTCAAAGAAATTCAGGCCAGTGGATCAACAAGGCAGGACTCGACCCCCACCCTTCCACTTCCACTCAGCCCTTCCACGCTTGTGACTCAGCAACGCTAGAAATGCCCTCATCATTCTTTTACCACTGACTTCTTTGATTGATGGTTTGTTTTTTTTTCAATAATGGCTTTATTGCTCATAAATCCATGTACCCCCAAATTCACTACTTTAAAGAATACAATTCCATTATTTTATTTATTTATTTATTTTTTATTTTTGTTTAATGCTTATTCCATTTCACAGTACTGTATTGGTTCTGCCATACATCGACATGAATCAGCCACAGGTGTAGACGGTCTCCCCATGTTAAAGCCCCCTCCCACCTCCCTTCCCTGCCCATTCCCCCGGTTCATCCCATACACCGGCCCCAAGCATCCTGTATCCTGTATTGAACATAGACTGGTGCTTCATCTCCCATATGATTATATACATGTTTCGTTGTCATTCTCCCAGATCTTCCCACCCTTTCCCTCTCCCTCTGAAGCCAAAAGTCCGTTCTATACCTCTGTGTCTCTTATATTGTCTCACTTTCGGGGTCATCATTACTGTCTTCTAAATTCCATATATATGTGTCAGTATACTGTATTGGTGTTTTTCTTTCTGGCTTACTTCACTCTGTATAATCGCCTCCAGTTTCATCCATCTCATTAGAACTGCGTCAAACTTATTCTTTTTGAGGGCTGAGTAATACTCCATTGTGTATATGTAC
>SJYC01144517.1:0-17887 GCA_006408675.1 Madoqua kirkii | reverse complement strand
TTCAATTCTTCGGTGCTCAGCTTTCTTCACAATCCAACTCTCATATCCATACATGATCACTGGAAAAACCATAGCCTTGACTATACTGACATTTGTTGGCAAAGTAATGTCTCTGCTTTTGAATATACTATCCGGGTTGGTCCTAACTTTTATTCCAAAGAGTGTCTTTTAATTTCATGGCTGCAATCACCATTACTCAGACATAAAGATGAGATACTACCATTTGCAGCAAAGTGGATGGATCTAGAGAATATTATGCTTAGTGAAAGAAGTTCAGGCAGAGGAATAAGTCAGACAGAGGAAGACAAATACTGTATTACTTCACTTATATGAAAACACTAAAAATTGTAAAATGAAAGCACATGCAAGACAGAAGAGACCCAAAGATATACAAAATAATCTTTATGTTACCAATGGAGAGAGAGAAGGGGAGGGGCCAGTTAATGCCATTGGATTAGCAGATGCAAACTACTGCTTATAAGCAGATGAGCAATAAAGATATACTATATGGTATGGTGAATTCTTTATTATGTTGTAATAATATTTAATGGAATATAATCTTCAAAAAGAGTGAATCATTATGCTCTACACCCAAAACTAAGACAGTATTCTAAATCAATTATAGCGTAATAAAAAAGAAAACTTCAAAGTTTGGAGCCTGCCAGATTCTGAAAATGGTGAACGAAAGTAAAATCTATACAAGTAAGATATGCAAAAAAAAAATGTCCACAAACAAAAAATTATTGACTACATCTTTGATGATGGAAAGGTACGGTGTTCTTTTAGAGTGAGGAGAAAGGATATGTTTGGATTTAGGCATCTACAGATAGAAAAACATTTATAAATATGGAGCTATGAAACAAGATTTCTATTCCTAACACTATTGACGTTTGGACAAGATATTTTCTTGTTGAGGGCTTTTGTGAATGCAGAATCATTAGCATCTTTGGCTTCTATAAATGAATTTGCAATGATTCAAGAAAGGAGGTAGGAATATTCCTTTCTTATGGCCAGAGGCAAATGATTTAAGAAAGAAGAGAGAGAAAAGGGCCAAAGCTTTTCTACATTGCTTCTCACATTTTTAATATAAGATGTATATTAAATGATAGGAAATTTTGAAAATGGGTATCTATTTAGAGGCACATGATTCTACTGAAAAAATTCTCTGGCAGAGCAAATTAAAATGATGCTCTTTAAGTATCTCCAAACTTATTAGCTACTTTAGGCAAATTATCGATTGTCAAAAGGGACCGGCACATCATGGTTGCTTCCATATTTGTTGTCTATGTCAGGGGATGAATGGTACGCTCTGCCAATTACTGACAGTATATAAAGGTCCATGGGAAGGAGAAGACACACACTTCAGAAACATCACCTTGCAGTCCACCTGAATCTGCTCCCCTTGACAACATGTGTTGTAACTACTACGGCAACTCCTGTGGCTATGGCTGTGGAAGCAGCTATAGCTGTGGATTGAGCCCTTATTATGGCTGTGGTTATGGACCCAGATATGGCTGTGGATATGGGACTAGCTGTGGATATGGTTCAGGATACGGCTGTGGATTTAGCCCCTGTTATGGCTGTGGATACAGCTCCTGTTATGGCTGTGGTTATGGATCCAGATATGGCTGTGGTTATGGCTCCTGCTGTGGCTGTGGATATGGCTCTGGCTAAAACAGTTATGGCCCAGTCTGCTACAGGAGATGCTACTTTTCTTGCTGCTAGAACGTCACTAACTAAAACACCATTTATATCTGAAACCACACATCTAAGATAATGCTGATTCAAGGACTGAAAAGTCATGATTTCTATATGTAAGAAATTACATGCAAGACAGAGCTTTGACCTTCAACTACCCTTTTTTAGACTGGCATCTTTGAGGCCAGAAGCTCCATGGTGGTATCATCTGTCTTTTTTCTAAATGTTAATCTTACTCCCTTAATCTGTGACTCTCTGTAGTAATGATCCTAATACCGTACTGTTGGGGAAGCCTCTTGTTATCAATAAAAATGGTTCATTGTTTTTAACAAATCTCTGTGTATTTGCTTGTGCATAAT
Source organism: Madoqua kirkii (assembly GCA_006408675.1). Classification (NCBI taxonomy): domain Eukaryota; kingdom Metazoa; phylum Chordata; class Mammalia; order Artiodactyla; family Bovidae; genus Madoqua; species Madoqua kirkii. Next base: position 15,830 of record SJYC01144517.1, on the reverse strand, counting down.
TTTTGTTTTGAGGTGTTATGGCCTCTATTCAAAACTGAGCAAATGTGAAGCTGAACTTTGAAGTCCTTCTTGATATAAACATTTCTCTTTATACTTGCATTAGAAATAATGTTCACCTTGTGATATCTCATGCCAATTGTAAAGAAAGATTCAAAAAGACAGTAGCAAATGTAAAGGGGAAAAGAAGTCCATGAAGTTTTGGAAGAATATGATTTAGTAACCATGTATGAGATAGCTTACACATCCAGTAAAGAGTCTTCACAAACTAACTCTTAACATACCTTCAAAATCTGAGACGTTGTGACTCCCTTAGTTAAAGAGGGCTCCCTTGGTGGCTCAGACAGTAAAGAATCTGCCTGCAGTGCAGATCTGGGGTCAGTCCTTGGGTTGGGATGATCCCCTGCAGAAGGCAATGATTATCCAACCCAATATTCCTGCCTGAAGTATCCCATGGTTAGAGGAGCCTGGTGGGCTACAGTCCATGGGGTTGCAAAGAGTTGGACACATCTGGACAACTAACACTTTCATACTTTCACTAGTTAAAGAACACTTGAGACATTCAGCTTAGTGAAATGACAAAATGATGATAATCAATCAAAGTATCTATTAGTTTGTAAATGACACACTGATATCTGAACAGAAATTTGACTTACTCTATCAATTTTTATTATAGAAATATTAATTGAGCCCAACTTATGTGCAAGGTGTTATAACCAGAGCTGGTTATTCCATGATGCACAGAATAGAGGTGGTTCTACAGGCATCATTAGGTATGGAGAGGCCTGAGTGAAAAGGTTTAGAAATAATGCAATAAAGATGGAAGACTTTTCAGTAAACCAGGGGAATTGTGGCCAGAAATTCTGTTTTGGCAGTGGCATTGAAAAGCAAAGTGTCTACTGTAGAGAATTTGTGAAGAAAACTTAAAATTTCAAATTGCAAGGAGGACAGAAAAGGTATGAAAACTGAAGCATAACAACAGTTGGAATGAATATATATGTTCTTTATGCCTATTATTCATGATTAAACATAGAAAAGTCATACGATTATATGAGTGATCAATAGAAGGAGGAAAAAAAAGGTTGAATGATTTATCAGTTGAAGGAAAATGCCTATTATTGAAAATTATCAGAAAATGAAATCAGAAGTCTGATAAAAGTTCCTTCTGAAGACATTCAGTAAAGTACTGGCTTACCACTCATATCCCTGTTGTTGAAATTTGAATGTACAATAGAAGATTTCATGGTTTTTATTGTAAAAAACAGCAAATACTGGAATATGCTTTATTATGAAAGATAGTGGTACACCTGAGCAAGTGAGATAAACAAAAACAATACCCCTCTCCCACCAAACTTTAAAATGGAACAATTGACAGTGCTAGTCAGTCAACTGGCACTATAAAATCTAATGAGATTTTGAATTTGTCGATCAAAATGAGGAGAGTGGATAGATTTGTAATATGCTAATGGGTCTAATCTAATTGTTACTTAGATCTTCTTCAGTTTTTCTTAATAATTTTCTGTATTTTTTAGTGTAGAGGTTTATATATATTTTATAAAATATATTCCTAGGAATTTGGTGGTTTTTAATGATATTACAAGTAATAAATATGTTAAAACTTTTTACTTTTGTAAGTTCCTATGTTGCAAATAAATGAAAATTCAACTGAAAAATATAAAATAAAACAAGCAAGAGAGTTCCAGAAAAATATCTACTTCTGCTTTACTGACTACACCAAAGCCTTTGACTGTAGGATCAAAATAAACTGAGGAAAATCTTTCAAGAGATGAGAATACCAGAGCACCTAGCCTGCCTCGTGAAAAAACTGTATGTTAGTCAAGAAGCAGCAGTTAGAACTGAATATGGAACAATGAACTGGTTCCAAATTGGGAAAGAAGTAAGTCAAGGCTATATACTGTCACCCTGCTTATTTATCTTCTAAGCAGAGTGAGGTGAGGTGAGGTGAGGTGAAGTGAAGTCGCTCAGTCGTGTCTGACTCTTTGCGACCCCGTGGACTGTAACCTACTAAGCTTCTCTGTCCATGAGATTCTTCAGGCAAGAATACTGGAGTGGATTGCCATTTCCTTCTCCAGGAGATCTTCCCGACCCAGGTATCAAACCTGGGTCTCCCGTACTGGAGGCAGATGCTTTAACCTCTGAGCCACCAGGGAAGCCCTAAGCAGAGTACATCATGCAAAATGCCAGGCTGGATGAAGCACAAGCTGGAATCAAGATTAGTGGGAGAAATATCAATAACCTCAGATATGCAGATGACACCACCCTTATGGCAGAAAGTGACGAGGAACTAAAGAGTCTCTTGATGAAAGTGAAAGAGGAGAATGAAATGGCAGGCTTAAAACTCAACATTAAGAAAACAAAGATGATGCTATCTGGTCCCATCACTTCATGGCAAATACCTGGGGAGACAATGAAAACCGTGAGAGACTTAATTTTCCTGGGCTCAAAAATTACTGCAGATGGTGATTGTAGCCATGAAATTAAAAGATGCTTGCTCACTGGAAGAAAAGCTGTGATCAACATAGACAGCATATTAAAAAGCAGAGACTTGACTTTGTCATCAAAGGTCTGTCTAGTCAAGGCTATGGTTTTTCCGGTAGTCATGTATGGATGTGAGAGTTGGACTTTAAAGAAAGCTGAGTTCAAAAGAACTGATGCTTTTGAACTGTGGTGTTGGAGAAGACTCTTGAGAATCGCTTGGACTGCAAGGAGATCCAACCAGTTCATTCTAAAGGAGGTCAGTCCTGGGTGTTCATTGGAAGGACTAATGTTGAAGCTGAAACTCCAATACTTTGGCCAACTGATGCAAAGAGCTGACTCATTTGAAAAGATTCTGATTCTGAAAAAGACTGAAGGCAGGAGGAGAAGGGGATGACAAAGGACAAGATGGTTGGATAGCATCACTGACTCAATTGACATGAATTTGTGCAAACTCAGGAAATTGGTGGTGAACAAGGAGGCCTGACGTGCTGCAGTCCTTGGGGTTGTAGAGTCAGACACTACTGAGTGACTGAACTGAATTGAACTGAACTGGTATATGTATTTATGTATGAATCTCTCCTCTATCCATCCAATAAGCCTAGTTCTCAGTGAATTCATAATTTTATGTAGGAGTAACAGTAGGATTCAAAGAAGAAGTCAAGTAATTGTTTTGTAGCCATGTGTTATAAAACTTATAAAATATGGAAGGTTATTAGTGTTGTGAGAGTCAGGAAAGAGTTCTGAGAAGATGGGCACTCGACATGAGGCTTGAGTAGGAAGGAACTGGCCAGTCAAATAGGGGAGTGGGGCAACAAGTCTTTCTATGCATTTGTTACCACCAGTGGAGGCGTGTAATCACTAAACAGACTTAGAGAGGAATTCTCAGTCTTTTCTTTTTCTCTTCAGATTATTTAGAGCACAGCACATACTGCTTCCATAAGCAGGAGAGGGCCTAGCCAGGAGAAGCATATGGCAGTGAGCTCACTAGCAGAAGACTGTTAAAACTTGGCTCTGACACTCAGTTGCTGTGTGATTTCAAGACAGTGACTTAATCACTCTGAGCCTCAGCTTCTTTCTCGCAACACTTGTTTGTCAAGTACCCACTATTTTAAGAGGATGTGAAAATGAATTGAGATAATGTGTAAAAATACACTTTACAGCATGCAGTAGCGATGAAGTGATTCAGTTTAGTTCATTTTAGTCTTTCAGTTGTTTCCAACTCTTTACAACCCCATGAACCAGACCTCTTCCATGCCAGGCCTCCCTGTCCATCACCAATTTCCGGAGCTTAGCCAACTCATGTCCTTGAGTTTGATACCACCCAACCATCTCATCCTCTGTTGCCAGAGTCCAGCCCTGGTGGATCCAGGGTGATTCGAAGGGCAGATGGATAGGTGAGGAAAAACTTAGTTATTTAGAGATATAAGATTAGATTAGGAAGAAATAGTGTAGTAGGAAAATTAAGTGGAGAAAAGGGTGAATAACTTGGTTATGTGGAAAGCCAATAAAGTTCCACACAAGGAACTTGCACCATCTATGTTAGGCCACCGGTGCCTGTTTGAATATCGAGGAGTGCCCTGCTTTGGGCTCTCTCTCTTACAGATCTTAAAAGCCGGGACAAGTAAGTAGACATGGTGAGCTTCCAGTTTCAAGATGGGAATTCAGCCAAAAAATGGAGAAAAGAATGACATGGGGAAGCCCAGCATCGGTGCAAGACTCCAAAAACTATTTTTCAAAATCAGCTTATATACCCCAAGTTGTACATAATGGAATATGCAGAGTTATGCAAGGGCAGCAGTCCTGACCCTCATTGAGACCAGGCTTTCTTTTTGCATACCCTCCCATATACAAAAGGTCTCAGGTGGTTTACGTTATCTTCTGGCCAAGAGGCTTGTTAACATTTTTATGGCTTTCTTCCTGGATAATTGTCTTATCAAACCAGAATACTCCTTTTCCCTAGAAGTGTTTTTTCTTTACTCTGCATCACCCTCAAAGTACTAAATAAAGTTACATTCCTGTAGAACAAAGGTTCAGTGGGTTATAACAAAGAAAGTACTTAACTCAAAGATCTAATGTTGCTAATACCTGGTCTACTACCTGTTTTTCTATATACCAACTATATCTAAAAATGAAGGATACGAAAATTTGGCAGCCAGTATTGGTTCAACAAATGAAACCTTTAATCAGTCCTATTCTAATTACTTTGACTCCTTGGAAGCCCCTACATTCCTAGGCTTGCAGCGGTCAAAAGGCCTCAAACAGTCACATGCGCAGCTTTATGAGTCCTGCAGGCAGACTAAAAAGCCATCAGAGGGGTTTTTGGATTGAAACACCCTTTCAAATGCAGAAGACTAAAGCCTTGAGATAACTCTCCAGTGTGTGTCAGGAGAGTAGAAAAGTACAATACAATAAGGCAAGCATATTCTTATTTTGGGGGGTACATGCTCAGAAAATACCAGGGGGAAAACGTGAGATCTGACTCGACCTTGTACATCAGATCTGTGCCGTATGACCTTGTCACAGGTGGGATTCCTCAAGGTGGCTCCCAGCACTCTGCCATCGTCTTCTCCTCCTGCCCTCAATTTTCTCAGCATTAAGGTATTTTCAAATGAGTCAGCTCTTTGCATCAGGTGGCCAAAGTATTGGAGTTTCAGCTTCAACATCAGTCCTTCCAATGAACACCCAGGACTGACCTCCTTTAGGATGGACTGGTTGGATCTCCTTGCAGTCCAAGGGACTCTCAAGAGTCTTCTCCAACATCACAGTTCAAAAGCATCAATTCTTCAGCACTCAGCTTTCTTTAAAGTCCAACTCTCACATCCATACATGACTACCTATGAGTCAGCTCTTTGCATCAGGTGGCCAAAGTATTGGAGTTTCAGCTTCAACATCAGTCCTTCCAATGAACACCCAGGACTGACCTCCTTTAGGATGGACTGGTTGGATCTCCTTGCAGTCCAAGGGACTCTCAAGAGTCTTCTCCAACATCACAGTTCAAAAGCATCAATTCTTCAGCACTCAGCTTTCTTTAAAGTCCAACTCTCACATCCATACATGACTACCGGAAAAACCATAGCCTTGACTAGATAGACTTTTGTTGGTAAAGTAATATGTCTCCTTTTTAATATGGTGTTTAGGTTGGTCATAACTTTCTTCCAAGGAGTAAATATCTTATAATTTCATGGCTATAATCACCATCTGCAGTGATTTTGGAGCCCAGAAAAAGAAAGTCTGCCACTGCTTCTACTGTTTCCCCATCTATGTCATGAAGTGATGGGACCAGATGCTATAATCTTAGTTTTCTGAATGCTGAGCCTTAAGCCAACTTTTCCCTCTCCTCTTTCACTTTCATCTAGAGGCTCTTTAGTTCTTCTTTGCTTTCTGCCATAAGGGTGGCGTTATCTGCATATCTGAGGTTATTGATATTTTCCCCAGCAATCTTGATTCCAGCTTGTGCTTCCTTCAGCCCAGGGTTTCTCAGTTTCTCATCATGTAATCTGCATATAAGTTAATTAATCAGGGTGACAATACACAGCCTTGATGTATCATTTTTCCTATTTGGAACCAGTCGGTTGTTCCAAGCTTTGTTCTAACTGTTGTTTCCTGACCTGCATACAGGTTTCTCAAGAGGCAGGTCAGGTGGTCTGGTATTCCCATCTCTTTCAGAATTTTTCACAGTTTATTGTTACCCACACAGTCAATGGGTTTGGCATAGTCAATAAAGCAGAAATAGATGTTTTTCTGGAACTCTCTTGCTTTTTCCATGATCCAGCAGATGTTGGCAATTTCATCTCTGGTTCCTCTGCCTTTTCTAAATCCAGTTTGAACATCTGGAAGTTCACAGTTTGTATACTGCTGAAGCCTGGCTTGGAGAATTTGAGCATTACTTTACTAGCATGTGAGATGAATGCAATTGTGCAGTAGTCTGAGCATTCTTTGGCATTGCCTTACTTTAGGATTGCAATGAAAACTGACCTTTTCCAGGCCTATGGCCACTGTTGAGTTTTCCAAATTTCTTGCATATTGAGTGAAACACTTTCACAGCATCATCTTTCAGGATTTGAAATAGCTCAACCAGAATCCCATCACCTCCACTAGCTCTGTTCGTAGCAATGCTTCCGAAGGCCCACTTGACTTCACATTCCAGGATGTCTGGCTCTAGGTGAGTGATCACACCATCCTGATCATCTGGGTCTTGAAGATCTTTTTTGCACAGTTCTTCCATGTATTCTTGCCATCTCTTCTGAATATCTTCTGCTTCTGTTAGGTCCATACCATTTCTGCCCTTTATTGAGCCAAATTACGTGAACTATTCCCTTGGGATATCTAACATTCTTGAAGAGATCTCTAGTCTTTCCCATTCTATTATATTCCTCTATTTCTTTTCATTGATCACTGCAGAAATCTTTCTTATTCCTCCTTGCTACTTTTGGGAACTCTGCATTCAAATGGGCATATTTTTCCTTTTCTCCTTTGCTTTTTGTTTCTCTTCTTTTCACAGCTCTTTGTAAGGCCTCTTCAGACAGCCGTTTTTCTTTTTTGCATTTCTATTACTTGGGGATGGTCTTGATTCCTTTCTCCTGTACAATGTCACTAAGTCCGTTCATAGTTCATCAGGCACTCTGTCCATCAGATCTAGTCCTTTAAATGTATTTCTCACTTTAACTGTATATTTGTAAGGGATTTGATTTAGGTCATACCTGAATGGTTTAGTGTTTTCCAACTTTCTTCAAATGAAGTTTGAATTTGGCATTAAGGAGTTCGTGATCTGAGCCACAGTCAGCTCTCGGTCTTGTAACTGCTGAGTGTATAGAGCTTCTCCATCTTTGACTGCAAAGAGTATACATTCCTTAGTTCTTTATTGTCAAGTGCCTAACACCCAACTTTGTTTCCAATTTCTCATTACGTCTGGGAAGTATCTCTTCTATTTCATTACTCCTTCAGGAAATCAGATTGTTTCTCCTGTACCTGAACTTTATCATGACCACCTGAACGTGTGTCATTCCTCCTCCACTTGCTCCTCCAGCTCCATTCTTGACACAGTGAGATTTGCATGGTTCAGCACAGTTCCAAAATACTGTGAGATTTGTGCATGGGTATGTGAGTGTCTGAACACGTGAATAAAAGACATAGTTGGAGAAGGTATTATTTTTGGTGCAAATACAAGAATAAATGCTTGTATTATATCAAAACTCAAGGTTCAAGCAACCTTTTAGCCGAGTCTTGAAAGAGGCCATAGTACCTCACAAAAGACCAGTTCATAAACAGTACATGCCAGGGTCCAGTCCTGGTGGATCCAGGGAATTCAAAGTGAGGATGGAGTCGGTGTCCTAGGAAAAAACTTATTTAAGTACAGATATATAGCGAGATTAGAAATGGATGGTGTAGTAGGAAATATTGGTGGAGAAAAAGAATCTGAATAACTTGGTTTATGGGGGAAAACCAATAAAACTTCGAGACAAGAAGTTTGCACCACCTTAGGCCATCGGCACCCACTTGAATATCAAAGAGTGCTCGATATTCAAGCTCCCTTTTGCGTGGATCTTAGAAGACAGGGCAAGTTAGTAGATGTGTTAAGCCTCCCCACTCCAGATGGGAATTCAGCTGGAAAAGGGGAGAAAAGAATGACATGGGGGAGCCCAGCAGCGGTGCAAGACTCAAAACTTTATTTTCAAAATCAGCTTATATACCCCAAGTTGTTCATAAAGAAATAATGGAATATGCAGAGTTATGCAGGGGCAGCAGTGCTGACCCTCATTGAGACCAGGCTTTCTTTTTGCACACCTTCCCGTATACAAAAGGTTTCGGGTGGTTTACATTATCTTCTGGCCAAGAGGCCTGCTAACATTTTCATGGCTCTCTTCCTAGATAAATGCTTATCAACCAGAAAACTCTTTTTCCTTAGGAGTGTTTTTTCTTTACTCTGCATCACCCTCAAAGTACTAAATAAAGTTATATTCCTGTAGAACAAAGGTGCAGTGGGTTATAACAAAGAAAGTACTTAAAGATCTAATGTTGCTAATGCCAAGGCCACTATCTATTTTTTCTATACACCAACTATATCTACAAATAAAAGATATGAGAATTTGGCAGCAAGTATTGGCTCAACAAATGAAAAATCAGTCCTATTCTAATGGTTTTGACTCCTTGGAAGCCCCTGCATTCCTAGGATGTTTTAAGCTTTCTGGTCTCATCACTTCATGGGATATAGATGGGGAAACAGTGTCAGACTTTACTTTTCTGGGCTTCAAAATCAGTGCAGATGGTGATTGCAGCCATGAAATTAAAAGATGCTTAGTCCTTGGAAGGAAAGTTATGACCAACCTAGATAGTATATTCAAAAGCAGAGACATTATTTGCTGACGAAGGTCCATCTTATCAAGGCTATGGTTTTAAAGTGGTCATGTATGGATGTGAGAGTTGGACTGTGAAGAAGGCTGAGTGCTGAAGAATTGATGCTTTTGAACTATGGTGTTGGATAAGACTCTTGAGAGTCCCTTGGACTACAAGGAGATCCAACCAGTCCATTCTGAAGGAGATCAGCCCTGGGATTTGTTTGGAAGGAATGATGCTAAAGCTGAAACTCCAGTACTTTGGCCACCTCATGCGAAGAGTTGACTCATTGGAAAGACTCTGATGCTGGGAGGGATTGGGGGCAGGAGGAGAAGGGGACAACAGATAGCTGGATGGCATCACTGACTCGATAGGTATGAGTCTGAGTGAACTCCGGGAGTTGGTTATGGAGAGAGAGGCCTGGAGTTCTGCAATTCATGGGGTAGCAGAGTCGGACACGACTGATCAACTGAACTAAACTAAATTGAATGTTCCATTGTGTGTATACGTACACCATATCTTCTTAGTTGATTCATATTTCGAGGAACCTTTGAGCTGCTTCCCTATGTAAGATATTATAACAGTATTGCTATGCACATTAGAGCATATGTATCTTTTCAAATTAGTGTTTTCACTTTTTCTGAATAGGTACTCAGGAGTAGAATTGGATCATATGGTTGTCCTTTTTTTAGGTTTCTGTGGAACCTCCATACTGATTTCCATAGTGGTTACACCAATAATTTACATTTCCCAAGAGTGTTCAAGTGGTTCCTTTCCTCATATCCTCTAAAACTTTTGATATTTATAGATTGTTTTGGTGATAGCTACTCTGACTGATGTAAGTTGATATTGTATTATTGTTTTAATTTGCATTTTTCTGATTATTGGTAATATTGAGCATCTTTTCTTGTCCTGTTAGCCATCTGTATGTCTTCTTTGGAAAATAGCTATTTTGGTCTTTTGTCCATTTTTTGATTGGGTCTTTCAACTTTTCTATTTTGAGCTGTTTACATAATTTGAATATTAACACCTTGTCAGTCACATCATTTGCATATTTTCTCCCATTCTGCAGAGAATGGGTATGTTTTTACCTTGTCGACTGCTTCTTTTTCTATGCAAAGGCTTCTAAGTGTAAGTATGTCCCAGGTGTTTACTTTTGCTTTCATTGTTTTTGGCTTAGGAGACAGATCAAAAAAAAAAAAAAAAGTGAAACAATTTATGTCAAAGAAGTTTCTGCCCATGTTTTCTTCTAAGAGTTTTTAATTTTTAGGTTTTACATTTATGTCTTTAACCCATTTTGAGTTTACTTCTTTGTATGGTGTGAGGGAATGTTCTAATCTCATTGATATATATATGGCCGTTCAGTTTTCCCAGCATCACTTGTTCAAGAGATTGTCTTTTTACCACTATATATACTAGCTTCTCCTGTCATAAATTAACTGATCATTGGTGTGGAGGTTTGTTTCTGGACTCTGTCTTCTGCTCCATTCATCTATGTGTCTTTTTATGCCAACATGATGTTATTTTGATTACTGTAGTTTTACAATATAGTCACTTTGGGAAAGTTATATCTCCAGTGTTATTTTTTTCTCAAGAGTGCTTTGCCAATTAGTGGCCTTTTGTTGCTCTAGTTTTAAGATTATTTTTCTATGAATTTATGAACTATTTAAAGATTGTTCTAGTTCTGTGAATTTTAGTGTCTTTTGTTCTAGTTCTGTGAAAAATATCATGGGTACTTTGATAGAAATTGCATTAAATCTGTAGATTTCTTTGGGTATTATGGCCATTTTAAGAATATTAACTTTTACAGTACAAGAGAATGGTATAGCTATCCTTTTTTTGCATATAACTTTCAATATTCTTTATCAAAGTTTTATGGTTTACAGAATATAGATCTTTTGCTTCCTTAAGTTGATTCCTAGGTATCATTTGTAGAGCCAATTAAATAAGATTTTTTTTGTTACTTTCTCTTTCTAATATTTCATAATTAGTGTATACAGACATAGATTTCTCTATACTAATCTTATAATGTACAATCTACTGAACTAACTTATTAGTTTTAATTCAGTGGAGACTTTAGACTTCTGTATACAAAGTACATTATCTTCAAGTAGTGATAGTGTTACCTCTTTCTTTCCAGTACATTTTATTTCTTCTTGTCTGCTGCAACTAGAATGTTCAATTCTACTTTAAATAGAAGTGGGGGGAGTGAGCATCCTTGTCTTATTCCTGAATTTAGTAGGAGAGATTTCACCTTTTCACCAGTGAGTACTATGTTGGCTGTGAATTTGTCATAAACAGCCTTTATTATATTCAGATATTTTCCCCCTAAACCACTTTGATGAGAGTTTTTAGCATGAATGGATGCTGACTTTTACAAACTATTTTTACACATTTATTGAAGTGACCGTGCATTTTTCTGTCTTTCTTTTGTTAACATAGGTGTATCACATTGATTGATTTACATATGTTAAACTGTCTTTGTGACCCTGGATTAAATCCAACTTGATCATGGTGAATGACACTTTGTATTCTTTAATTTGGTTTCCTAACATTTTTTTGTATATGTGTGACTTTCTCTAGTTTTGCTTAACAAGGTAATGGTGATCTAGTATTGAAATAAATTAGGGAATGTTCCCTCATCTTCAATTAGTTGGAATAACTTGAGAAGGATAAATATAAGTTATTCTCTACATGTTTGGTAGAATTCCCCTTTGCTGGAAATTTTTTGAATTGCTGCCTTAATTTCCCTTCTAGTGATCAGTCTGTTCAAATTATGTTTCTTCTTAACTCAGTCATGGTATGCTCTGTGTTTCTAGAAATTTGTGTTTCTTCCAGGTTATCCAGTTTGTTAGTTTATAACTATTCACAACATTCTCTGATGGTTTTTTATATATCTGTGGCATTGTATTTTTTTCCTCTTTCATTTCTTATCAAACTTCAAGTGACTTTTTATGGTGAACACTATGAAATCCAAATTGAATGGAGTAGAAAATCTGGAAGGTGATTCTTTATTCTGGACACTCACATTTTAACAACAAAAAATCAGTCATAATCCAGTATTTTATAGACTGGAATAACATCAACAGGAATTTTCACCAAGCTGCTGATTTCCTTTTCTGAGGACATTATTAGACAATTTTATTTCAGTTAAGTAATCATTCTACCTATTTTTTTTTATATTGGTCACTGCTCTAATCTAATGACTTTACTATGCTTAATCCCTAAGAATAGGCATAAAGAAATATATTTCCTTTCCAATTTTTATTATTCTATCATTTCTTTCCTTTTCTGTCTTCCTTGACATTAAAAATGATCAATTCTACTCCATAAATTCTCTAGTATAGATACTTTACTTTGCAATACTGCTGCCAGCACACAATCCCCAGGATTATTGGAAAGCCTTCTATTTATTGTGTTACTTTTAATATATTTCCATTCAAACTTCTGGATATTGATCCATAACAAAACAAAAATATCTATTCTTTGTATCACGAATATCTTGCTCTGAGAAGAGTACTTGGCACATAATATGCACTCAATCAATATTTCTCCAATAAAAAGGGATAGATTAAGTCAGACATTTCTGTGTCAGTATAAGGTATTTGGATAGACTGTCATCATTTTCTAATTTTTCCAAAGCTGAGTGTCTCAAGTGTTCTTTACTGGAGTCACAACATTTCAGGATTTTAAGATATGTTAAAAGTTAAAATGTAAATACTCTTCCTGGATATATAAATTATCTCATGTGTGTCTAATAAATCATACTCTTCTAAGACTTAGAACATTTCTCTTCCTTTTTTACACTTGCTACTGTCCTTTTAAATCTTCTTTTGCAATTGATATCAGTTCATTTTTCACAAGTTCAAAACTCCCTCAACTCTCTGTAATACTCCAATCCTTACTCTTCTTCTATTAAGCAATTTTATTCCCCTACCCCAATTGTCAGTCTGAAATCACCTTAATATTTTTCCTGATTTTTTTTTAGCTTCAGATGCTAGATTGTAAAACCTGTGAGAACAGAAAGTTGTCTATAATTTTCCCACTTTGTCTTCACTAGGATAAGACTCTCTCAAAGCTACACAAAACTATTTGCCAATTAAATGACTGAAACCAATCTCCTCAAGGTCAATATATGCAAAATATTCAATACTGTCATTATCAGTTCAGTCCAGTCACTCAGTCGTGTCCAACTCTTTGTGACTCCATGGACTGCAGCATACCAGGTTTCCCTGTTTATCACCAACTCCCAGAGTTTGCTCAAACTCATGTCCATTGGATCAGTGATGCCATCCAATCTTCTCAGCCTCTGTGGTCCCCTTCTCCTCCTGCCTTCAATCTTTCCCAGCATCAGGCTTTTTTCAAAGGAGTCAGTACTTTGCATCAGGTGGCCAGCTTCAGGATCAGTTTTTCCAATGAATATTCAGGATTGATCTCCTTTAGGATGCACTGATTTGGTATCCTTGCAGTCCAAGGGACTCTCAAGAGTCTTTTCCAACACCACAGTTCAAAAGCATCAATTCTTTGGCGCTCAGCTTTCTTCACAGTTGAACTCTCACATCCATACATGACCACTGGAAAAACCATAGCTTTGACTAGACAGACCTTTGATGGCAAAGTAATGATGCTTTGGGTTGGTCATAGCTTTTCTTCCAAGGAACAAGTGTCTTTTAATTTCATGCCTGCAGTCACCATCTGCAGTAATTTTGGTGACCCCAAAATAAAGTCTCTAGCTGTTTCCATTGTTTCTCCATCTATTTGCCATGAAGTGATGGGACCAGATGACATGATCTTCATTTTCTGAATGTTAAGTTTTAAGCCAACTTTTTTTACTTTCCTCTTTCACTTTCACTGCTGCTGCTGCTGCTGCTAAGTTGCTTTAGTTTTGTCTGACCCTGTGCGACCCCATAGGCGGCAGCCCACCAGTCTCCCCTGCCCGTGGGATTCTCAAGGCAAGAACACTGGAGTGGGTTGCCATTTCCTTTTGCAGTGCATGAAAGTGAAAAGTGTAAGTGATGTCACTCAGTCATGTCCGACTCTTAGTGACCCCATAGACTGCAGCCTACCAGGCTCCTCCATCCATGGGATTTTCCAGGCAAGAGTACTGGAGTGGGTTGCCATTGCCTTCTCTGTCACTTTCACTAGGAAACTCTTAGTTCTTTAGTTTCTTCCATAAGGGTGGTGTCATCTACATATCTGAAGTTATTGATATTTCTCCCAGCAATCTTGATTCCAGTTTGTGCTTCACCCAGCCCAGCATTTTGCATGGAGAACAATACTAAGATTCTTTTTTAAATGGGGAATAAAACTACCAAGTGACCCAACCATTCCAGTACTGGACTTATACCCTGAGAAAAATCACAATTCAAAAATGCACATGTACTCCAGTGTTCATTGCAGCACTATTTATAATAGATTACATGGAAGCAACCTAAATGTCCATTCAGAGATGAATGGATAAAGAATTTATGGTGCATATGTACAATAGAATATTACTCAGCCATAAAAGATATGGACTTAAGTGATTTGTAGTGAGGTGGATAAACCTGTTTGCTACACAGAGTAAAGTAAGTCCAAAAGAGAAAATCAGATATTATGTATTAATGCATATATGTAGAATCTAGAATATGGTACTGATGAGTCTATTTTTCAGGGAAGGAATGGTGACACAGACATAGACAATGGACTTGTGGACAGTGGGGGAAGGAGAAGATGGACTAATTGAGAAAGTAACATTGACTTATATCATTATCATATGTAATTAGATAGCTAATGGGAGACTGCTATTAACATAGAAAGCCAAGCTGGAACTCTGTTATTACCTAGACAGATGGGATAGGGGTGGGTGAGAGGGAGGCTGAAGAGGGAACGGATATGCATATCAGTTCAGTTCAGTCACTCAGTCATGTTCAACTCTTTGCAACCCCATGAACTGCAGCACGCCAGGCCTCCCTGTCCATCACCATCTCCCGGAGTTCACTCAGACTCACGTCCATTGAGTCAATGTCATCCAGCCATCTCATCCTCTGTCTTCCCCTTCTCCTCCTGCCCCCAATCCCTTCCAGCATCAGAGTCTTTTCCAGTGAGTGAACTCTTCACTTGAGGTAGCCAAAGTAGTGGAGTTTCAGCATTAGTGTCATTCCTTCCAAAGATGACTAATTTGCATTGTTGTATTGCGGAAATCAACACAGAATAACAAAGCAATTATGCTTCAATTAAAAATATATCTTTAAAATCGTTTTTCAATTCCATCAAAAGAAAATGATATCATAGAATATTTTTATTCTAACTTAGCCATTCCTTAGTTCTTTATTCTCAAGTGCCTAACACCCAACTTTGCTTCCAATTTCTCGTTACTTCTGGGAAGTTGCATTAGTGTCATTCCTTCCAAAGATGACTAATTTGCATTGTTGTATTGCGGAAATCAACACAGAATAACAAAGCAATTATGCTTCAATTAAAAATATATCTTTAAAATCGTTTTTCAATTCCATCAAAAGAAAATGATATCATAGAATATTTTTATTCTAACTTAGCCATTCCTTAGTTCTTTATTCTCAAGTGCCTAACACCCAACTCTGCTTCCAATTTCTCGTTACTTCTGGGAAGTTCTCTTCTATTCCATTACTCCTTCAAGAAATCAGATTGTCTCTCCTGTACCTGAACTTTGTCATGACCACCTGAATGTGTGTCATTCCACCTCCACCCGCTCCTCCAGCTCCATTCTTGACACAGTGAGATTTGCAAGGGTCAGCATAGTTCTGAAATACTCTGAGATTTGTGCGTGGGTATGTGAGTGCCTGAGCATGTGAATAAAAGACATAGTTGGAAAAGATATTATTTTTGGTGCAAATACAAGAAGAAATGCTTGTATTATATCAAAGAACTCCAGATTCAAGCACCCTGTTAGCCCAGTCTCAAAAAAGTCCATAACACCTCAAGAAAGACTAATTCACAGAGATTTGTTTGAAGGAATGAGTGATTTTTATTGAGAATAAGGG
>SJYC01144509.1:0-22111 GCA_006408675.1 Madoqua kirkii | reverse complement strand
TTTTTTTGTGGTATCTTTGTCTGGTAAAAAATGGAAATACAAGACCATTTTACCTGTTTTCTGAGAAACCTTTATGAAGGTCAAGAAGCAACAGTTAGAACCAGATATGGAGCAACGAACTAGCTCAAAAGTGGGAAAGGAGTATGACAAGGCTGTATATTGTCCCCCTGTTTATTTAGCATGTATGCAGAGTGCAACTTGTGAAATGCCAGGCTGGATGAATCTCAAGCTGGAATCAATATTGCAGGGAGAAATACCAACAACCTCAGATACACACATGATACTACTCTACTGGCAGAAAGTGAAGAGGAAACTAAAGAGCCTCTTTTTGAGGGTGAAAGAGGAGTGAAAAAGCTGGCTTAAAATGCAACATTAAAAAAATAAGAAGAAGATCTTGGATGGCATCCAGCACCATCGCTTTACAGCAAATAGAAGGGGAAAAAGTGGAAGCAGTGACACATTTCATTTTCCTCGGCTCCAAAATCACTGCGATGGAATTGCAACCATGAAACTAAAAGATGTTTGCTCCTTGGAGGAAAAGCTATGACAAAACTAGACAGTGTATTACAAAGCGAAGACAATACTTTGATGGAAAATATCTGTGTAGTCAAAGCTATGGTTTTTCTAGTAGTCTTGTACAGATGTGAAAGTTGGGCAATAAAGAAGGCTTAGCATCAAAGAATTAATGCTTTCTTGTGCTGTAGAAGGCTCTTGAGTGTCCCTAGGGCTGCAAGGAGATCAAACCAGTCAATCCTAAAGGAAGCTAGTCCTGAATATTAATTGGAAGGACTGATGTTGAAGCTCCAATACTTTGCCATCTGATGCAAAGAGCTGACTCATTGGAAAAGACCCTGGTGCTGGGAAAGATTGAAGACAAAAGGAGAAGGGAACCACAGGGGATGAGGTGCTTTTATAGCATCACCAACTCAATGGGCATGAATTTGAGCAATCTCTGCGAGATAGTGAAGGACAGAGAAGCCTGATGGCTTACAGTCCACAGGGTCATAAAGAGTCAGACAAGACTTAGTGACTGAAGAACAACAATAGTATTTCCAGTTTGTGCTTTAATTGTCTTTGGGAAAATCTCAAGGAGTAGAATTGCTGGCTAGTCTTATTTTTAATATTTTGAAGTTCTCTATAGTGGCTTTTTGCAGTTTTCTATAGTGGCTACACCAATTCACATTCCCACCAAAATTTCACAAATGTTCCCTTTTCTCCACATCCTAGCAGACACTTGTTATTCATTATCCTTTTTATAATGGCTACTGTTCCATGTATAAGGTGATATCAGATTATAGTTTTGATTTGCATTTCTCTGATGATTAGTGATTAGCACTTTTTACATTTCTTTTGCTCATCTGTATGTCTTCCTTACAAAAATGTCTATTCAGATATTCTGCCAAATTTTAATTTGTTATTTTTTTCATATTTAGTTGTATGAGCTATTTCTTTATTGTTGTATGCTGCTGCTGCTAAGTCACTTCAGTCGTGTCCAACTCTGTGTGACCCCATAGACGGCAGCCCACAAGGCTCCCCACCCCTGGGATTCTCCAGGCAAGAACACTGGAGTGGGTTGCCATTTCCTTCTCCAATGCATGAAACTGAAAAGTGAAAGTGAAGGCGCTCAGTTGTGCCCCGACTCTTAGCAACCCCATGGACTGCAGCCTACCAGGCTCCTCCATCCATGGGATTTTCCAGGCAAGAGTACTGGAGTGGGGTGCCATTGCCTTCTCTGTATTATTATATATTAACCCTTTATGAGATATAATGTTTCCAAATATCTTTTCCCAAAAGTAACTGGACTTTTTATTTTGCTGATAAATTGCCTTTATTTTCAAAATGATTTATTTAAAATTAGTCTCTTTTGCTTATTTTTGTTTTCCTTGCCTGAGATATTCAATAAAATATTCACTAAGACTAATGTCAGAGACTCTACTGCCAGTGAAGGCGCTCAGTTGTGCCCCGACTCTTAGCAACCCCATGGACTGCAGCCTACCAGGCTCCTCCATCCATGGGATTTTCCAGGCAAGAGTACTGGAGTGGGGTGCCATTGCCTTCTCTGTATTATTATATATTAACCCTTTATGAGATATAATGTTTCCAAATATCTTTTCCCAAAAGTAACTGGACTTTTTATTTTGCTGATAAATTGCCTTTATTTTCAAAATGATTTATTTAAAATTAGTCTCTTTTGCTTATTTTTGTTTTCCTTGCCTGAGATATTCAATAAAATATTCACTAAGACTAATGTCAGAGACTCTACTGCCCGTATTTTATTATAAGAACTGTATGCCTTCATGTCTTGTGTTTGAATTTTTTATTTGAAATTTAAATTTGTGCATGGCATGAGAGAGTAGTTCAGTTTAATATTTTTGCTGGTAGATGTCCATTTTCAGAACACCATTTATTGCAAAACTTGCTCTGTGAAAAATGCCATTGGCAATTGAAAGGGATTACTTTGAAGTTTTAGGCTGCCTTTGGTAGTATGGTTATTTTAACAATATTAGTTATTTTAATCCATGAATACAGTGTGTCTTTCCCTTTATTTATTTCTGCTTCAATTTTTTGATCAATATCTTATAGTCTTCTGAGTAAACGTTCTTTCATATCCTTAGATTTTTTTCCTAGGCAGTATATTTTTGAAAATGGGATTGTATTACTTTTTATATTAATTTGGATTCTGCACCTTTACCAAATCTGTTGATGAGCTATAACAATTTTTCTTGTAGTACCTTTCAGATTTTTCTATGTACATGTCATGTCATCTGCTAACAGTGCCAATTTTACTTCTTTTCCAATCTGAACTACTTTTATTTACCTTTTTTATTTTATTATTGTGGTTTTTGTTTTCAATATTAAGTTTAATAAAAATGTCAAGAGTCAGGATCCTTATCTTGTTCCTGATCTTACAGAAAATACTTAGAACTTTTCATTGTTTGTAAAAAGTTATATGTTGGCTTATCATATATAGCCTTTAGTATGCTGAGAAGTGTTCCCTCTATACCCATTTTTCTGAGAGTTTTTTTTTTACCATAAATTGATTCTGAATTTTGTCAAAAGCTTTTTTGCATCTAATAAAGTAATTTTATGATTTTTATTGATTGATTTGGAGATATTGAGTCATTCTTGCATTCCTGAGATAAATCCCATTTGATCATGCTGTGTGATCCTTTTACTGTATTGTTGAGTTTGGGTTACTAACATTTTGCAGAGATTTTTGCATCTATGCTCATCAGTGATATTTGCCTTTAATTTTCTTTACTTGGTATGTGTAATATCTTTGTCTGGTTGTGGTGTCAGTGTGATGCTGATCTTAAAGAACGAGTTTAGAATACTCCTCTCTAAATATTTGGAACAGTTTCAGAAAGAAAGGTGTTACCTTCCTCTAAATGTTTAGTATACTGCCCTAGTAAAGCCATCCAGTCATGGACTTTGATTTTCAGGGTCTTATTTGGAATCAGCGAACTAAAATGGACTGGAATGGGTGAATTTAACTCAGATGACCATTACATCTACTACTGCAGGCAGGAATGCCCCAGAAGAAATGGAGTAGCCATCATGGTCAACAAAAGAGTCCAAAATGCAGTACTTAGATGCAACATCAAAAATGACAGAATGATCTCTGTTCGTTTCCAAGGCAAACCATTCAATATCACAGTTATCCAAGTCTATACCCAAACCAGTAATGCTGAAGAAGCTGAAATTGAATGGTTTTATGAACATCTACAAGATGTTTTAGAATTAACATCCAAAAAAGATGTCCTTTTCATGATAGGGGAGTGGAATGCTAAAGTAGGAAGTTAAGAAACACCTGGAGTAACAGGCAAATTTGACCTTGGAATGCAGAAAGAAGCAGGGTAAAGACTAATACAGTTTTGCCAAGAAAATGCACTGGTCATAGCAAACACTCTCTTCCAACAACACAAGAGAAGACTCTACACATGGACATCACCAGATGGTCAACATCGAAATCAGATTGATTACATTCTTTGCAGCCAAAGATGGAGAAGCTCTATACAGTCAACAAAAACAGGACCAGAAGATGACTGTGGCTCAGGTCCTGAACTCCTTATTACCAAATCCAGACTGAAATTGAAGAAAGTAGGGAAAACCGCTAGACTATTCAGGTATGACCTAAATCATATTGCTTATGATTATACAGTGGAAGTGAGAAATAGATTTAAGGTCCTAGATCTGATAGATAGAGTGCCTGATGAACTATGGAGTGAGGTTCATGACAGTGTACCAGAGACAGGGATCAAGACCATACCCATGGAAAAGAAATGCAACAAAGCAAAATGGCTGTATGGGGAGGCCTGGCAAATAGCTATGAAAAGAAGAGAGGTGAAAAGCAAAGGAGAAAAGGAAAGATATAAGTATCTGAACGCAGAGTTCCAAAGAATAGCAAGAAGAGATAAGAAAGCCTTCTTCAATGATCAATGCAAAGAAATAGAGGTAAAAAACAGAATGGGAAAGACTAGAGATCTCTTCAAGAAAATTAGAGATACCATGGGAATATTTCATGCAAAGATAGGCGCAATAAAGGACAGAAATGGTCTGGACCTAACAGAAGCAGAAGATATTAAGAAGAGATGGCAAGAATACACGGAAGAACTGTACAAAAAAGATCTTCACGACCCAGATAATCATTATGATGTGATCCCTCATCTAGAGCCAAACATCGTGGAATGTGAAGTCAAGTGGGCCTTAGAAAGCATCACTACAAACAAAGCTAGTGGAAGTGATGGAATTCCAGTTGAGCTGTTTCAAATCCTGAAAGATGATGGTGTGAAAGTGCTGCACTCAATATGCCAGCAAATTTGGAAAACCCAGCAGACTGGCAAAGGTCAGTTTTCATTCCAATTCCAAAGAAAGGCAATGCCAAAGAATGCTCAAACTACCGCACAATTTCACTCCTCTCACATGCTAATAAAGTAATGCTCGAAATTCTTCAAGCCAGGCTTCAGCAATACATGAACCATGAACTTCCTGATGTTCAAGCTGGTTCTAGAAAAGACAGAGGAACCAGAGATCAAATTACCAACATCCGCTGGATCATGAGAAAAGCAAGAGATCTCCAGAAACACATCTGTTTCTGCTTTATTGACTATGCCAAAGCCTTTGACAGTGTGGATCACAATAAAGTGTGGAAAATTCTGAAAGAGATGGGAATACCAGACCACCTAATCTGCCTTTCGAGAAATCTGTATGCAGGTCAGGAAGCAACAGTTAGAACTGGGCATGGAACAATAGACTGGTTCCAAATAGGAAAAGCAGTACATCAAGGATGTATATTTTCACTTTGCTTATTTAACTTCTATGCAGAGTACATCATGAGAAACGCTGGGCTGGAAGAAACACAAGCTGGAATCAAGATTGCCAGGAGAAATATCAATAACCTCAGATATGCAGATGATACCACCCTTATGGCAAAAGAAGAACTAAAAAGCCTCTTGATGAAAGTGAAAGAGGAAAGTGAAAAGGTTGGTTTAAAGCTCAACATTCAGAAAATGAAGATCACGGCATCCAGTCCTATCACTTCATTGAAAATAGATGGGGAAACAGTGGAAACAGTGTCAGACTTTATTTTTGTGGGCTCCAAAATCACTTCAGATGGTGACTTCAGCCTTGAAATTAGAAGACACTTACTCCTTGGAAGAAAAGTTATGGCCAACTTAGATAGTATATTCAAAAGCAAAGACATTACTTTGCCGACTAAGGTCCCTCTAGTCAAGGCTATGGTTTTTCCTGTGGTCATGTATGGATATGAGAGTTGGACTGTGAAGAAGGTTGAGCACCGAGGAATTGATGTTTTTGAACTGTGGTGTTGGAGAAGACTCTTGAGAGTCCCTTGGACTGCAAAGAGATCCAACCAGTCCTTTCTGAAGGAGATCAACCCTGGGATTACTTTGGAAGGAATGATGCTGAAGCTGAAACTCTAGTACTTTTGCCACCTCATGAAAAGAGTTGAGTCTCTGGAAAAGACTCTGATGCTGGGAGGGATTGTGGGCAGGAGGAGAAGGGGATGACAGAGGATGAGATGGCTGGAATGCATCACTGACTCAATGGACATGAATCTGTGTGAACTCTGGGAGTTGGTGATGGACAGGGAGGCCTGGCATGCTGTGATTCATGGGGTCGCAAAGAGTCAGACACGGCTGAGTGACTGAATTGAACTGAACATCCTTTGTGGCTCAGAAGTTAATGAATCTGCCTGCAATGTGGGAGAACCAGGTTCGATCCCTCGGTCGGGAAATCCCCTGCAGAAGGAAATGCCAAACAACTCCAGTATTCTTGCCTGGAAATTCCCATGGATGGGGGAGCATGGCAGGCTACAGTCTATAGGGTAGCAAAGAGTTGTACAGGACTAGGTGATTTCACTCAACATTTCAAAGAAAAAGGTAATGAGTCACAAGAGAAAGAAGCCAGGAATTTTAAAGGCACATGTAGAGTTTCTCTCACAAGATTATACTGCAGATAAGATTATTTTTTCCCTAACAAAAAGCAATGTTTTCATTAATTATCTCTAGATGGCAGAATTATTATAATATAGCTTCTTTACTCTCTGAAATTTCTACAAATACTAATTTTATTCTATAATAAAATTAATTTCTTATAAATTACCTTTTAAAAAAATACTGCTTGTCAGAATAGGCAAATATAAAGTATTTTTCCTTCATATCTAATTTAAGATTATTCTGGTTACAAAGAAATATTTTTTAAAGGGCACAGATATACATACATACATACATACATACATACATATGCATGCATGACTGCTAAGATGCTTCTGTTGTGTCCAACTTTTTCAGACCTTATGAACTGTAGCCTGCCAGGCTCCTCTGTTCATGAGATTCTAAAGGTAAGCATAGTAGAGTAGCTTGCCATTTCCTCCTCCAGGGGAACTTTTGAGGGATTGAATCCATGTTTCATATGTTTTCTGAGTTGGCCGGCGGGTCCTTTACCACTAGTGACACCTGGGAAGGCTGTATATATTTTATGTATGTATGTATGTATATATATATATATTCTCATTTATGATAAGGTTTTTCAGGAAGCACTTTCAAATGAACTGTTCCTCTGGTTAGAAGTTATTTCTAACACTATGCTATTAAACAAATATTTCTTAAATATTTGGCTTAATAGTCCTTCACTTTAAAGATCTAAAGCTTTACACTGCTTGTGGCATAGTATTTAAGAGATACGTCTTCTATTGCTATTAATTGATTTATCACGTGTCATGGTTAACTCAATATTGACCTAATTGCCATTAGCCTTTAAGGAACTCTGTCAAGAAACACTTGATGAGATTAAATGTTTGTCTCATTCGAAGAGTTGACTCATTAGAAAAGACTCTGATGCTGGGAGGGAATGGAGGCAGGAGGAGAAGGGGACGACAGAGGATGAGATGGCTGGATGGCATCATTGACTTGATGGATGTGAGTATGAGTGAACTCCAAGAGTTGGTGATGGACAGGGAGGCCTGGCGTACTGCGATTCAAGGGGTCACAAAGAGTCAGACACGACTGAGTGACTGAAAGGAACTGAACTGAACTGATGATTTAATAAGTTTTGTTGTATACTTCAGCACCATCATTGTCAGCTGCCTTGCACTATGTTTACTGTTTATCTTTGTTACCAGAAGATTGAATTTGATCATATTTTAGTGTGCTTTTGGGAAATTTGAATTTATGTAAATGTTCTGGAGAAGAAAATCTCCCTGATTTTCTTAGTAGACAAATTACTTTCTTTTCTGTTGATTTTGTATAAAATCATTCTGGACTGATTCTTATGCTTTTGAGAAATGAATATCATCTACAGTAAAAGTTGCTGTATTCACCTACTGTTTGTTGTTGTTCAGTTGCTAGGTCATGTCTGACTCTGCTACCCCATGGACTGTAGCATGCCAGGCTCCCCTGTTCTTTGCATTGACATAGTTAATCCTAGCTAATTTCCAGAGGTTTACAAAAGTATGGGGATGACTGTTGTTGAAAAGTATTAGGATCTCAGTCTCTGGCTAATTCATCCCAAGCTAGGAAACTTGTGGAAAAGTTGATAATTTTTATGGACACTTATTCTTAACAGATTACTGACTAAATATCTTGGAATGCAAGTAAACAACAACACAAATATTGCCTTATTTTCTTTTCCCTTTTCTGCTTGTGAATATATTTATATGAAAACACAATAAATATCATAAAGTACACAGTATACATTGGATAACACAGCATCAATTTTCTAAAGAAGAAACAAGCCCATGGACTTTAGCCTGCCAGGCTCCTCTGTCCATGGAATTTTTCAGGCAAGAATACTGGAGTGGGTAGCCATTCACTTTTCCAGGGGATCTTCCCGACCCAGACCCAGAGATTGAACCCAAGTCTACCACATTGCCGGCAGATTGTTTACTGTTTGTACAACCAAGAAAGCCTAATTAAAATATAGAATTCATAAATAATAAAATTTGTTTAAAGCTTATACATTTACATACATGTATGTATATATGATTTTCAAATAACAATATAGTAAATGCAGCTTTAAAAAAATTTACTAACATTTCAACAGAACACAATAAACTTGGTAGTTAATTTTCATGCAAAAATTTCACTAAATAGTATGGGAAATTTGATGCAATACAACCATAGATTAGTAACAACAGTCCAGAAAACCTGTCACATATATTTGAGAATTTTATAGTGCAATTATAATGCACTACAAATCAGAATCTATGCATTAAAGTAAAGCAGCTCCCCCTAAAGAAATCATAGTCTTGCATATTTATACAAATACAAATGAAATAATAAAAATCCAAAAAGCATAGGAATCAAAAATATTATTGATTCTTCTGCACAGCAGAAAGCAATGCCATACTGTATATCAACTGTACTCTAATAAAAATTAAAAATAAAATTTTAAAAATTGCAGACTTAAAACCTAACATAAATAATTACCTTAAGTGAAAAAGACCCTAAATACATCAACTAGGACTGTAGCTCAGTAGGTTCCTCTGTTCATGAGATTGTCCAGACAAGAATACTAGAGTAGGTTGCCATTCCTTCCTCCAGGAGATCTGCTTGACCCAGGGATCGAAGCTGCATCTCTGGTGTCTCCTGCATTGCAGGCGGATTCTTCACCACTGAGCCACCAGGGAAGCCCTTATAGATACAGATGGTTAGAGTGGATTTAAAAACACAATTCATCTGTATGCTATGTATAAGAAATTTACTTTGACTAAAATGGTATAAATAGGTTGATAGTAAGAGAATGGAAAAATATAGCCATGAAATCATTTTTAACAAAACCAAGAACAGCTATATTAATATTAGATAAAGTCTACATTAGAGTAGGGAAAATTACTAGTTTCAAAGAGGAATCTGCATCACAATAAAAGGACCAGCTCATCAGGTAGACATAGTAACCCTAAATGTGTATGTACAAAATAAAAGAGCCTCAAAATACATGAAGCGAAAACTGAGAAAGCTGGTTGAAAAAAAAAACAAAAACACAACACAATAGACAAATCTATAACTGTAACTTGGGTTGCAGTATCCTACTTGCAGTAAATAATAAGATTACTAGGCAGAAATTGATTAAAAAAATATAGAAGAATTATCGATTAACACAATCAATTAACACAATTGACATATATATTATATATATATATATTCAAAAACTCATGAAGAATTTTAAAAAGATAGGCCATATCTTAGGTCATAAAGCAAATCTGAACTAATTTAAAATACTGGAAATCACATAGAGACTATTCTATGACTATACAGGAATCAAAGTATAATTCAGTAACACGAAGACAACAGGAAAATCTCCAAACACTTGGAAATTAAACAAACATTTCAATGGGTCAATAGGGATGTCTCAAAGTTATTGGACTGAATGATTACATTAGAACAGGAAAAGTTAGTCAAAAATCTAAGCTCCTGTTTCAAAACATTAGAAAAGCAGATTAAATCCAAGCAAAGCTGGACAGAAATAATGAAGATAAGAGAGCAGTGAAACTGATAATAGAACACAAAACAATAAAACAAAAAGATGGGTATTCAAAACACTAATAAAATTGATAAACCTCTAGAAGACTGACAAGTGGTTGATTGGTTTTCCCAGCACCGCTCGTTAGAGATTGTCATTTCTCCATTGTATATTCTTGCCTCCTTTGTTGAAGATAAGGTGTCCACAGGTGCATGGATTTATCTCTGGGCTTTTAATATTTGCTCTTTGTGTTTGTTCTTTGTTAATTGGATTAATATGTGTCTTGAGGTGTTTTGCCTTGCATTTATTCTTTATGAGACCCTCTGGGTTTCTTGACTAGATGGACTTCTGTTGGCAAAGTAATGTTTCTGCTTTTCAATATGCTATCTAGGTTGGTCATAACTTTTCTTCCAAGGTCCATCTAGTCAAGGCTATGGTTTTTCCTGTGGTCATGTATGGATGTGAGAGTTGGACGGTGAAGAAAGCTGAGCACTGAAAAATTGATGCTTTTGAACTGTGGTGTTGGAGAAGACTCTTGAGAGTCCCTTAGACTGCAAGGAGATCCAACCAGTCCATTCTGAAGATCAGCCCTGGGATTTCTTTGGAGGGAGTGATGCTGAAGCTGAAACTCCAGTACTTTGGCCACCTCATGAGAAGAGTTGACCCTTTGGAAAAGACTCTGATGCTGGGCGGGATTGGGGGCAGGAGGAGAAGGGGATGACAGAGGATGAGATGGCTGGATGGAATGACTGACTTGATGGACATGAGTCTGACTGAACTCTGAGAGATGGTGATGGACAGAGAGGCCTGGTGTGCTGTGATTCATGGGGTCGCAGAGTCGACGTGACTGAGCGACTGAACTGAACTGAACTGAACTGAACTGAACTGAACTGGGTTTCTTGGACGTGGGTGGCTTTTTCCTTCTCCATTTTAGGGAAGTTTTCAACTATTACCTCCTCTAGTATTTTCTCCAGAGAAGGCAATGGCATCCCACTCCAATACTCTTGCTTGGCAAATCCCATGGAAGGAGGAGCCTGGTAGGCTGCAGTTCATGGGGTTGCTGAGGGTCGGACACGACTGAGTGACTTCACTTTCACGCATTGGAGAAGGAAATGGAAACACATTCCAGTGTTCTTGCCTGGAGAATTCCAGGGACGGGGGAGCCTGGTTGGCTGCCATCTATGGGACAGCACAGAGTTGGGCACGACTGAAGTGACTTAGCAGCAGCAGCAGCAATATTTTCTCATGGCCTTTCTTTTTGTCTTCTTCTTCTGGGACTCCTGTGGTTCGAATGTTGGGGCATTTTACATTGTCCCAGAGGTCTCTGGAGTTGTCTTCATTTCTTTTAATTCTTTGTTCTTTTTTCCTCTCTGCTTCATTTATTTCCACCATTCTATATTTCAGCTCACTTATCCTATCTTCTACCTCAGTTATTCTACTATTGGTTCCCTCCAGAGTGTTTTTGATCTCAGTTTTATCATTCATTATTGATTGACTCTTTTTTTATTTCTTCTAAGTGCTTGTTAAACATTTCTTGCATCTTCCCAATCCTTATCTCCAGTCTATTTATCTGTAACTTCATTTTGTTTTCAAGATTTTAGATCAATTTTACTATCAATATTCTGAATTATTTTTCTGGTAGACTCCTTATCTCTTACTCTTTTGTTTGATTTGGTGGGAATTTATCATGTTCCTTTACTTGTTGAATATTTCTCTACCTTTTCATTTTGTTTATATTGCTGTGTTTGGAGTGACCTTTCTGTATGCTGGAAGTTTGTGATTCTTCTTTACTGTGGAAGTTACTCCCTGTGGGTGGGGTTGGACGAGTGGCTTTTCAGTGTTTCCTGGTTAGGGAAGCTTAAGTCAGTGTTCTGGTGGGTGTAGTTGCATCTCTTCTCTCTGGAGTGCAATGAAGTGTCCATTAGTGAGTTTTGAGGTGTCTATAGGTTTGGTGTGACTTTGGGCAGCCTGTATTTTAATACTGGGTGCTATGTTCCTGCATTGCTGGAGAATTAGCATGGTGTGTCTTGCTCTAGAACTTGTTGGCTCTTGGGTGGAGCTTGGTTTCAGTGTAGCATGGAGGCTTTTGGATGAGCTCTTGTCAGTTAATATTCTCAGGTGTCAGGAGTTCTCTGATGTTCTCAAGTTTTGCATTTAAACTTCCTGCCTGTTGCTTTCTTACATTAGCATCAAGTCTTCTCCATCCATACAGCACTGATGATAAAACATCTAGGTTATTCATGAAAAGATTCTCCACAGTAAGGGACACCCTATAGATTCACAGAGTTACATGGATAAGAGAAGAGGGAGGAGGGAGATAGAGGTGACCAGGAGGAGAAGAGGGGAAATAAAAAGGGGAGAGACCAGTCTAGCCAGTAATCAGTTCCCTATCTGCTCTCCACAGTCTGCAACGCCCAGAGAGGTTCACAGAGTTACACAGAGAAGAGGGAAAGGGAGATAGAGGTGACCAAAAGGAGAAAAGGGGCAGTCAAAAGTGGAGAGAGTGATCAAGCCTGTAATCACACCTCTAACTAAAAATGGGTACTGAAGATTAGATTCTTAAAGGTAAAAAATTGATAATAAATACCAAAAAGCAAACATTAAAAATCTAGAGCAAAGATTAGACTTTCAAAAATACAATATTAAAAATACAAAACACAATCAATCACAAAAATTATAAAAAATATATTTGTAAAATTTGCTTTAAAAATAAGGTATTTTTTCAACTAATAGTAGGTTATAAAAATGAAAATTAAGGAATAATAAATGAATTAAAAATATAAAAATTTAAAAATGATAATAGTAAATATCTATCTAGGAATTCCTCTGGAGATGTTGAGGGCAGTGTAGGGTCAGTTCAGTTTCAGATGGTTCCTTATTCCAGCTTATATTTCTTCTCAAGGTCTGTAGGCCCCTTCCAATGCTTAGTCAATGCTAACTACAGGGTTTTAATCTTTTGCTCCTGTCACTTCCAGAGCAGTTCCCTCTTCTGTCTTTATTTTGGTTTCCTCTGTTTGCAAGTTTCTTCAGTGTCTAATTTCCAGCCTGATACAAGGGGCCAAGGGTATCACTTATTTAGGCTCACTTGTTCAGTTGTGCTGTGGGGAGGGAGGAACACTGCAAACAAATATCACTGGCATGTGTGGGGAGAGTTCACACTGTAAAGACCACACTTGGTTTGCCCCAGCTCATGGTGCCTGTGTTTTCCTGGTCTACACTGCTCAGGCTCCAGGTTGATCTGAAAGAGAACTGTCCAAAGTGGGCCCTGGGTTGAATGCCCTTCCCATGTCTAAGCTGCTCAGGTTCAGGTTCTCAGGTATTCCACAAATGCACAGATTTGGTTGGGCCTGTGTTTTGTGCCCTTCCCAGGTTCGAGGAGTTTAGGCAACCAGTTGCTTGGTGAGCACACTATCCCAGATGTACAGTGCGTCTTATCACCTCCCCAGTCCCAGCCACTCGGTTTCCTGGGTGCACCACAAGAGCGCCATCTCAGGTGTGCCATGTATCTCCTCTGGGGTGCTGACTTCAGACTGCAACCCTCCTGGCAGATGTCAATCTTCCAGGATCCCAGGAAGACTTAGTTAGCTACTGGGAGCCTGATCACAGTTCGGTGGAAGATGCCATCTCTGGGGCTGAGATTGCCCCTTGCCTTCCAGCTCTGGTTGTTGTCCACCTGTCTTTCTGCCTCTGGAAAGGGATGGGCTGGTTCACAGTCAGCCAGCTATCCTCTGGTATTCGTTCAATCCTTTGATCTGTGAGCCAGCCAGGCTGTGCCTTAGGTTAGAGGTTTTCACGAGAAAGTTCTCTCTCTGTGTGTGTGTGTGTGTGTGTGTGTGTGTGTGTGTGTTTTTCCTCTCTCTCTGGCTATCACAGTTTGGGTTGCTATCTCAGGTTAGCTCCTTCAGATTGTTCTCAGGACATTCAGGCCCGGTCATTACCCTAAGCATGGAGCCTGCGCCTCCCCTGCTTGCTGGTAGCAGACACGAGTATCTGGGCTATTTCTCCACTAGGAATTTTGGTTAAGGCACATATTCTATAGGTTTTATTTTGTGTTTTTTCTCTTCCTGGTTATATTGCCCTCTGATATTCCAAAACTCCCTACAGACCCGCTGATGAAAGAGTATCCTGGTGTTTGGAAACTTTGCCTCCTTCATGACTCCCTCCTCAGGATGTGTCTCCATCTCTAACTCTTTTGTTTTTCTTTTTGTCTTTTATCTTTTGTCCTACCTCTTCTCAAAGAGAATGGGCTACCTTTCTGGGTGCCTGGTGTCATCCACCAATATTCAGAAGTTGTTTTGTGGAAGTTGCTCAGCATTCAGATGATCTTTTGATGAATTTGTAGGGGAGAAAGTGGTCTCCCCATCCTATTCCTCCACCATCTTAGAATCGCCCCTTGCAAAGGACAATAGTCTTTATTTTGTAATCTATGTTTTTCTGATATAAGAATTGCTATTCTGGCTTTCTAATGATTTCCATTTGCATGGAATATCTTTTTCCATCTCCTCACTTTCAGTCTGTATGTGTCCCTAGGTAGGACAGAAGTCAGTGTCTTGTACACAGCATATATAAGGATCTTGTTTTTGTATACTTTCAGCCAGTCTTTGTTTTTTGGTTGGAGCATTTAATCCATTTACTTTTTAAGGTTGCTAATATATATATGATAAGTTGCTAAGTTGCCTCAGTCATGTCTGACTGTGTGTGACTCCATAGACAGCAGCCCATCAGGCTACCCATCCCTAGGATTCTCCAGGCCAAGAATACTGGATTTGGTTGCCATTTCCTTCTCCAATGCACGAAAGTGAAAAGTGAAGTCACTCAGTCGCTCAGTCATGCCCGACTCTTAGTGACCCCATGGACTGCAACCTACCAGGCTCCTCTGTCCATGGAATTTTCCAGGCAAGAGTACTGGAGTGGTGGGTTGCCATTGCCTTCTGCAAGATATATATACTTCCCAGGTGCTGCTAGTGGTAAAGAACACACCTGCCAATGCAAGAAACATAAGAGACCTGGTTCAATTGAGAAGATCCCCTGCAGAAGGACTTTGCAACCCACTCCCACTCCAGTATTCTTGCTTGGAGAATCCCATGGACAGAGAAGCCTGATGGGCTACTGTCTATAGGATCACAAAGAGTTGGATATGACTGAGGGGACTTAGCAGCACTGTGCGTGTGTGTGTGTGTGTGTGTGTGTGTGTGTTTGTGTGTATGATATATGTGAGTGTATGTGTATATTTATTCCTAATGGCATTTCATTAGTGGCTTTGTGGGTTTTTTGTAGGTCTTTCCTACTCTTGTGTTTTCTGCCTAGAAAAGTCTCTTCCACATTTGTTGTAAGGATGGCTTGGTGATGCTGTGTTCTCTTAACTTTTGCTTTTCTGCAAAGCTTTTGATTTCTCCATCAATTTTAAATGATATCCTTGCTGAGAGAGCAATATTGGTTGTAGATTTTTATCTTTCATTTCTTTAAATATATACTACCACTCTCTTCTGGCTTACACTGTTTCTGCTGAAAAAATCAGCTGTTAATCTTATGGGGATTCCCTTATATATTACGTTTGCATTTCCATTACTTCTTTAATATTTTTCCTTTGTGTTTAATTTTTGTAGTTTGATTAATATGTGCCTCCTTGGCATGTTTCTCCTTGGGTTTATCTTGTATGAGACTCTCTGTGCTTCCTCAACTTGATGGAATACTTTCTTTTCCATGTTAAGAAAGCTTTCAGCTATAATTGCTTCAAATACTTTCTCAGATTCTTTCTCTTTTTATTATTTTCCTGGGACCTTTATAATTTTTCTGTTGATGCATTTAATATTATCTGAAAAATTTCAGACTGTCTTCAAATCTTCTCATTATTATTTTCATTATTCTGCTTATTATCAGTTAGTTCACCATTGTATCTTCCAACTCAGTTAATCCATTCTTCTAATTACCCTAAGCATGGAGCCTGCGCCTCCCCTGCTTGCTGGTAGCAGACACGAGTATCTGGGCTATTTCTCCACTAGGAATTTTGGTTAAGGCACATATTCTATAGGTTTTATTTTGTGTTTTTTCTCTTCCTGGTTATATTGCCCTCTGATATTCCAAAACTCCCTACAGACCCGCTGATGAAAGAGTATCCTGGTGTTTGGAAACTTTGCCTCCTTCATGACTCCCTCCTCAGGATGTGTCTCCATCTCTAACTCTTTTGTTTTTCTTTTTGTCTTTTATCTTTTGTCCTACCTCTTCTCAAAGAGAATGGGCTACCTTTCTGGGTGCCTGGTGTCATCCACCAATATTCAGAAGTTGTTTTGTGGAAGTTGCTCAGCATTCAGATGATCTTTTGATGAATTTGTAGGGGAGAAAGTGGTCTCCCCATCCTATTCCTCCACCATCTTAGAATCGCCCCTTGCAAAGGACAATAGTCTTTATTTTGTAATCTATGTTTTTCTGATATAAGAATTGCTATTCTGGCTTTCTAATGATTTCCATTTGCATGGAATATCTTTTTCCATCTCCTCACTTTCAGTCTGTATGTGTCCCTAGGTAGGACAGAAGTCAGTGTCTTGTACACAGCATATATAAGGATCTTGTTTTTGTATACTTTCAGCCAGTCTTTGTTTTTTGGTTGGAGCATTTAATCCATTTACTTTTTAAGGTTGCTAATATATATATGATAAGTTGCTAAGTTGCCTCAGTCATGTCTGACTGTGTGTGACTCCATAGACAGCAGCCCATCAGGCTACCCATCCCTAGGATTCTCCAGGCCAAGAATACTGGATTTGGTTGCCATTTCCTTCTCCAATGCACGAAAGTGAAAAGTGAAGTCACTCAGTCGCTCAGTCATGCCCGACTCTTAGTGACCCCATGGACTGCAACCTACCAGGCTCCTCTGTCCATGGAATTTTCCAGGCAAGAGTACTGGAGTGGTGGGTTGCCATTGCCTTCTGCAAGATATATATACTTCCCAGGTGCTGCTAGTGGTAAAGAACACACCTGCCAATGCAAGAAACATAAGAGACCTGGTTCAATTGAGAAGATCCCCTGCAGAAGGACTTTGCAACCCACTCCCACTCCAGTATTCTTGCTTGGAGAATCCCATGGACAGAGAAGCCTGATGGGCTACTGTCTATAGGATCACAAAGAGTTGGATATGACTGAGGGGACTTAGCAGCACTGTGCGTGTGTGTGTGTGTGTGTGTGTGTGTGTGTTTGTGTGTATGATATATGTGAGTGTATGTGTATATTTATTCCTAATGGCATTTCATTAGTGGCTTTGTGGGTTTTTTGTAGGTCTTTCCTACTCTTGTGTTTTCTGCCTAGAAAAGTCTCTTCCACATTTGTTGTAAGGATGGCTTGGTGATGCTGTGTTCTCTTAACTTTTGCTTTTCTGCAAAGCTTTTGATTTCTCCATCAATTTTAAATGATATCCTTGCTGAGAGAGCAATATTGGTTGTAGATTTTTATCTTTCATTTCTTTAAATATATACTACCACTCTCTTCTGGCTTACACTGTTTCTGCTGAAAAAATCAGCTGTTAATCTTATGGGGATTCCCTTATATATTACGTTTGCATTTCCATTACTTCTTTAATATTTTTCCTTTGTGTTTAATTTTTGTAGTTTGATTAATATGTGCCTCCTTGGCATGTTTCTCCTTGGGTTTATCTTGTATGAGACTCTCTGTGCTTCCTCAACTTGATGGAATACTTTCTTTTCCATGTTAAGAAAGCTTTCAGCTATAATTGCTTCAAATACTTTCTCAGATTCTTTCTCTTTTTATTATTTTCCTGGGACCTTTATAATTTTTCTGTTGATGCATTTAATATTATCTGAAAAATTTCAGACTGTCTTCAAATCTTCTCATTATTATTTTCATTATTCTGCTTATTATCAGTTAGTTCACCATTGTATCTTCCAACTCAGTTAATCCATTCTTCTATCTCATTTATTCTGCTATTTATTCCTCCTAAAATATTTTTTATTTCAGTAATTGTATTGTTAGTCACAGTTTGTTTATTCTTTATTTATTCTAGTTCCTTGTTAAATGTTTCTTACATTTTTCTCCATTGTCTTTTAAAGATTTGGGGTCAGCTTTACTATCATTACCCTGAATTCTTTTTCAAGTAGTTTGCCAATTTCCTCTTTATTTCATCTTGTGGATTTTTATCTTGTTTCTTCATCTTTAACACATTGTTCTATCATCTCATTTTGTTTAACTTAATGTGTTTGAGATCTTCTTTTCCCACACTGCAGGATCATAATTCTTCTTGTTTTTTTTTTTTTTTTTGTTTGTTTTTTTGTTTGTTTGTTTTTTTCCCTTTGTGCCAGTGGGTATGGGTAGGGGCTGTCAAGTGATTTGTGTAGGTTTCATGTTGGGAGGGATTTGTGCCTGCATTTTGGTGGAAGAAGATGGGAGATGGTTTTTTCACTCTGATGGGCAGGGTCATGTAAGGTAGTATTTGGGGCTTGTTGACAGCCTGTTTGGTGATGGTTGGGTTTGTGTTCCTTTCTTCTTTGTATGGATGAGATATCCAGTGCTTGGTGCTACAGGAAGTTCTGTGGAGCTGTATCTTGGATTTGGATGGAGGCCTTCATGGGAGTTCTCACTGAACTCTCTCTGGTGTTAGGAGTTCTCTGGTGGTCTAGTGTCCTGAACTCAGCACTCCCACCCCAGAAGCTCAGGCAAGACATCTAGTCAGAGAATCAAGACCTTGCAAGCCATTAGTCATGGCAATAAGGGATATTAACAAAATGAAACAAACAATAACAACAAAAAAAGCAAAACCCAGAAAAATAGTAAAAGCAAAAGCAGATAAACCGGGGGGAGGGGGGAAGGAACAGGAGCACACACACAATAGAAACAAAAACAGAACAAATAAAACAAAGTACAAGAGAGGAACTTGACAAATTAAAGAAATAAAAAATGAAATCGACCAATTAAAAACAAAACTAAGATGGAAGTATAAGGATATGTTCTCATCTCCTCCTGCAAGAGAACCAAAATGGCAACTAGCTATTGGACAACTATCTACACGCTGGAACCCACCAAAAAAAGTACCCCACATCCAAAGACAAAGAGGAAGCTGCAATGAGGCAATAAGAAGGGCTTAAACACAATAAAAATTAAATCCCATACCTGCTGGGTGGGTTACCCACAAACCAGAGAACAGTATTATCAAAGAAGTTATTCCACTGTTGTGAAGGTTCTGAGCTTCATGTCAGACTTTCCAGACTGGGAATCTGACAAAGGGACTGGGAATCCTCAGGAATCTGACCTTGAGGGCCAGGGGGATAATAATAGGAACTCCAAAGGACTAGGGGAAACAGAGACTCCACTCTTGGAGGACACAAACAAACTCTTGTTTGCACCAAGACCAGGGGAAAGGAGCAGTGATCCTACGGGAGATTAAACCAAAATGACATGCTAGTGATGGAGGGTCTCCTATGGAGGTGTGGGGTGTGGGTCAGCAGGTGCTCACCACAGGATGAAGGAACTGGCAGCAGCAGTCCTGGAAGGTGCCCCTTGGTGTAAGTCTTCTTGGGGGTCACCATAATCCTACCCTAGAGCCTGTAGACTCCAGGGCTGTTTTGCCTCAGATCAAACAACTGAAAGAAAGGGAGTGCAATCCCACCCATCAGCAGATAACTGGATTAAAGTTTTCTGAACAAGACCCTGCCCACCAGAACAAAACCTAGCTTTTCCCACCTTGTCCCTCCCATCAGGAAGCTCATAGGACCAGAAGAAGGACATGGTGATTAATATCATTTATTTTATTTTGGCCTCACATTTCCCTGATATGGTGCTAGATAAGGTAGCAACCTAGAAACAACAATGAGCACAGACAAAAAAGAAAATAAAAGCTTCAACAAAAGTCTGCTCCTTTCCAAAGTACCAAGTAGTGGGGAGCCTAGCCAGCAGAAAGCATTTAGACTATGTGGTCCGTTCCAGTCAAACATCACAGAAAAAAATCTGTGGCCCCATTTTCACCTCCATCAGCAAAGATGGAGTAGGAAACCTCGAACTTCGGCTTCATTTTCACTTGTGATAAAGATGCCCTTCCCAGTGGGAAGCTGGGACATTTACCACCTTCCAGTGGTAATAAGTCTCCACTCAGATGGAATCCTCAGAGATCAGCTGGGGAAAAGAAATGCGGCAACCTTTTTCCCTCCACTATGGTGGTGTTAGTAGAGGTCTAGTAGGGAAACTACTAGATAGTAACACTCCCACCTGACAGTAGCAAAGCTATACTCCATTTCCCCCACACAAACAAACTGCAAAAAGAGGCCTACTGGAGCTAGAAAAATGGAGCAAATTAAACCCAAAGTAGCAGAAGAATGGAAATAAGAATGATAAGTGCAATAATCAATGAAGTCAATAAGAGAGAAATGAAAGAAAAAATTAACAAGAAACTGGTTCTTAGAAAAGAAAGAAAAAAGAAAGTGAAGTCACTCAGCCATGTCCGACTCTTTGTGGCTCCATGGACTGTAGCCCGCTAGACTCCTCCATCCATGGAATTTTCCAGGCAAGAGTACTAGAGTGGGTTTCCATTTCCTTCTCCAGAGGATCTTCCTGACCCAGGGATCGAACCTGGGTCTCCCACAATGCAGGTAGATGCTTTACCATCAGAGCCACCAGGGAAGGCCTTGGTTCTTAGAATAGACCTATAAAATTGATCAACTTCTAGCAAGACTGACAAAGAAAAAAGGAGAGAAGACACAAATTACCAATTAGGAATGAAACAGGGAGGCAGT
Source organism: Madoqua kirkii (assembly GCA_006408675.1). Lineage (NCBI taxonomy): Eukaryota > Metazoa > Chordata > Mammalia > Artiodactyla > Bovidae > Madoqua > Madoqua kirkii. The sequence continues at coordinate 1,400 of SJYC01144509.1, read as the reverse complement.
TCAAGATGGTGGCATAGGAAGAGCCCAAACTTACCTTCTCCAGTGGCGACAACAGATAAACACTTATATATGGATAAATTCCCTCTGAAAAGAACCAGAGAAATAGCTCAACAACTGCCCACAACAAAGAACAAAGGACAAAGGGGACTGCATTAAGGGTAGGAGAGGCAGAAAAGTACTCTAACCAAAATCTCCACTGCCAGCATGGCAATGCACAGTAGGGAAAAATCTCATTAGACAGACACTTTTTCCAGAGGAACAGGAGGCTGGGGCCCCACATCAACACCCTAGCCCTTGAAATCTATACTGGAAAGACAAGCTCCCCTATCTGCTAGCTGGACCTGGCAAGAATGAAGAGTTTCAGCTCTTGCTTCCAGCCTAAAGCTGATGAGAGAACACAAACAAGACATTTCTGAAGCCTGTACACACACAGAGTGATCATTTTCTCACTGCCTTTCTGAAGCAAGAGAGTCAATCACATGCTTACATTCTGGCTACAGTGCTAAAGCCAAAGTGTACAATGATGTTTCTCCCATAGCAAGGATTCATAGGCCCAGCAATCAAGGGGGTGAAAATGAGGATTGCACCATTCACTGTTACCCTTAGTTATCCACTAGATAAATCTGTTTCCTGTCCCTATGACCTTGTGCTCTGCTCATCTAGAGGTCTTTGTTTAAAAGTGAAGAAATTTTCCACGGAGAGATAAAACAATAATTCTACTGAACTGGAAGTTAAGACTCCCATCCTGCGACTTTGAGCTCCTCATGGGTCTGAATCACACAGGAAAAGAAAGCAGTTACAGTGTTTACTGGGATGATTGATCCTGATTACCAAGGGAAAACTGGACTGTTACTCAACAGTGGAGGTAAGGAAAAGTACTTCTGGAATTTGATATATCCCTTAGAGGATCTTGTAGTATTACCATGCCCTGTGACAAAAGTTAGTGAAAAAAGGTGTAACAGTCCAACTCAGGCATAATTACTGATCACCCAAATCCTTCAGAAAATAAAAGTTTGGGTCACTATACCAGGTAAAGAACCATGACCAGTTGAGGTGCTTGTTGAAGGTGAAGGGGATACTGATTAGGTAGTAGCAGAAGGTAGATATAAATATCAGCTACAACCATGTGACCCAAGTGATTGTCATCAATAATTGATACTGTGAATCTGTGTGTGTAACTGTATTATTTCTTTCCTCCATTATTTCCTTATTATGTAACATAAGATGTATTGGTTTATGTCTAATTATTAAAGTCCTTCTCTACTGAGGTCAATAAATGGTGTTTGGAAAACTGCATGTATATATGCAAAAAGTGAAGTCATATCCTTTTCTTACATCATTCGCAAAAGCAATTCAAAATGGATTAAAGACTTTAAACTGGAACTGTAAAACTCTAGAAG